>CBVK0100026583.1:0-10545 GCA_900067695.1 Picea abies
AAGTGAATGGTAATAATGAATTGGGATCTTCTCTTTAGCCATGGTTCAATTGTATTTACATATAAGGTTTACATACCTCATCTTTACCTTTGATTTGTACTTCAAAAAATATAGTGCTTGTCCATAATAGGTCTGCAGTAACCATGGGAGAGACTTTGGATTTATGAGAGAAATTGTATCAAGGGTTTGTTTAATCATGGGAGAAGGTAGTGAAAGGACAGAATGTAGTATGAAAAATAGGACAAGTGAGAACGAAAGAGATGAAGAAAATGTTTTTATTGACAGGAAATGCTGAAAAAGTGGTGTTTCAGCAACAGGAAAAGAATGGAAAAATGTTTGTTGAAGAGTGATGTTTTAACCATGGAAAATATTGCTGAAGAAATCGTGTTTCAAAAGTGGGAAAAAAAAATGAGGAAAATGTTGTTGAAGAGTGGTGTTTCAGCAATGGGAAAATGGGAAAAATGTTGCTGAGTTGTGGTGTTTCAGCAGTGGGGAAAATGGGGAAAATGTTGGTGAAGGGTGGTGTTTCAGCAATGGGGAAAATGAGGAAAAATGTTGTTGAAGAGTGATGTTTTAACAATGGAAAATATTGCTGAAGAAATGGTGTTTCAGCAGCGGGAAAAATGAGGAAAATGTTGCTGAAGAGTGGTGTTTCAGCAATGGGAAAATGGGGAAAAATGTTGTTGCACAGTGGTGTTTCAGCAATGGGAGGATGAGGAAAAATGTTGCTGAAGAGTGGTGTTTCAGCAATGGGAAAATGTGCAAAAATGTTGCTGCACAGTGGTGTTTCAGCAATGGGAGAAATGAGGAAAGAGAATGGAAAGGAAAGAAAATAAAAAGGATGAATGATGGGGGTGTTTGAATGGGAAATGAAGATGAATGGATTGAAGAAAGAGGGAGCAATGCTTCACAAAATGAAGCTTGGATCTGCTTGTAGTAATATTGTCCTTTCTTGGTAGGCCTTTTTTGGATTGAGAATCTGTAAAAGAATCAATTGTAACATGCCATTCCTTGACAGGGATTATTAGTAAAAGAAATTTAATCTACTACTAAAGAAATAAAATTCAGAAAAAATAATTGCAATGAGGGGTAGTGGGCTCCTCTAAAAAGAGATAATGTGAATCTTCCACACATGTGGACTTAAAATATTCTTTGGAAATGGGGCGCTGGTACAGACGGAGCTGATGACCATTCACTAATAACGGTGTTTTAGAGTCATCAATTGTTAGGAGCCTTACTGTTCCATTGGGAAAAACAATATCCACTTCGTAAGGTCCTAACCATCTTGTACGTAGTTTCCCTTGAAATTCTTTAAACCGAGAATCATACAATAAATCCCAATTACATTTTTGGAATTGCTTATGCTTGATGGTTTTATCATGCCATTTTGTTCTTTGTTGTTGAATCATAGTTGTTTGGTGAATGACATCTAATCTTTTTTCATCCAATTCATTAAGCTACTGCAACCTAGTTGTTTGTGCATCAGTCAAATCAAGGTTAATAGCTAAAGCAGTTCTTAATGTTTTGTTTTCAAATTCCATATGAAAGACAACACTTTTTCCATAAACTAATTCATAGGGGGAGAATCCTGTAGTATTTCTCCAGGTAGTTCTGTAAGCCCATAATGCTTCAGGGAGACTTTGAGACCAATCCTTCCGGTTTTCCTTCACTGTTTTTGTGAGAATGGCTTCCATTACTTTATTTGTGCTTTCCACCTGTCCATTGGCTTGGGGGTGGTATGGTGTAGTCATTCTATGATGAATATGATATTTTTGAAGGATGACTTTAAAACCATGAGAAGTGAAAGGAGGTCCTCCATCTATGACTAATTCTCTAGGAACTCCAAATATGATAAAGATATCTTCAAATGAAAAATCTAGAACAACTTCTTTAGTAGCTCTATGGAGTGCTTTAGCCTCCACCCATTTGGTCATATAATCTGTGCAGACCAATATATAAACTTTTTGATTGGATGGAGGGTTAATGGGTCCTACAAAGTCTAAGGCCCATCTTTCAAATGGTTCAAGTACTACCCGGGGGTTTAATGGCATTTCATCTCTATGATTAGGTTGACCCATTCTTTGACAGCTATCACATGCACGAACATATTTCTTTGCATCTTTAAAAAGTGAGGGCCAATAATAACCCATCCTAAGAATTTTATGTGTTGTTCTTTTATCAGCAAAATGCCCTCCACAAGGGCCATCATGACAAGCTTTTAGTAAATCATAAACTTCATCCTCTCTAATGCATCTTCGAATTTCTTGATCAAGTCCTGTGTGGAAAAGACACCCACTTATCCAGCTATACTGAGCACTTTGTTGAATGATTTTTCTTTTCTCTCGATGAGATAGGTGTGGTGGTAACTTTCCTGCAACCAAATAATTAGCGATGTCTACATACCATGATGAGTGAGAAGATACTGCAAATAAATATTCATCAGGAAAGGAATCATCTGTTGGAGTATTATCATCAGGTGTTAACTGAGAAAGAAAATCAGCAACTAAATTTTCTTTTCCTGGTCGATCTACAATTGTAATGTCAAATTCTTGTAATAAAAGTAACCATCTGGTGACTCGAGCGTTTGTGACAGATTTGTTCATTAAATATTTAATAGTTGAGTGATCAGTATGGACAAAAGTAGAATATCCAGTGATGTTATGTCGAAATTTATTAATAGCATAGATAACTACTAAAAATTTCTTTTCGATAACTGTATAGTTAAGTTCAGTAGGACTCATATTCTTGTTAATAAAGTAGATGGCATAAGGGAGATGATTTTCTTCTTGTCCCAAGACAGCTCCTATTGTAGTATCTAAAGCATAAGAGGATATATGAAAGGGAAGTGCCCAATAAGGTCCTCTTAGAATAGGAGCTGTACATAACTGATGTTTGAGTGCATCAAATGCTTCCTGGAAAAGATTAGTCCACTTGAATTCAACATTTTTCATAAGTAACACAAACAAAGGAGAAGCTATTTTGAATTTTTTTTTGATAAATCTTTTATAGTATCCAGCGTGTCCTAAGAAACTTCTCACATCTGTTTGGGTTTTGGGAATAGGAAGGTCTTTAATGACTTGTATCTTGGATGGATCTACCTAAATTCCTTGAGATGAAATAAAATGTCCAAGTACCACTCCTTCACTCATCATCATATGACATTTTTCGGTGCTTAAGGAGAGGTGGGATTGTATACATCGGTTAAGTACTTTCTCAAGATTTTGTAGTGCTTCCTCAAAAGAGACACCATAAGGGGTAAAATCATCCATAAAAATTTCCATAGAGTCATTAATCATATCAGAAAAGATTCCTATAACTGCTCTTTGAAAGGTTGTTGGTGCATTACATAGTCCAAATGGGAGGACTCTATAAGCAAAAGTTCCCCATGGGCTAGTAAAAGTGGTCTTATCTTGGTCTTGGGGTGCAATTTTGATCTGGTTATACCCACTGAAACCATCTAAGAAAGAGAAGAATTTCTTCCCTGACAAACTATCTAACACCTGATCAATGAATGGTAATGAAAAGTGATCTTTTTGAGTGGCTTTATTTAAGGCTCTATAATCTACACACACTCTCCATTTCCCATTTTTCTTAGGAACTATTACCAATGGGGAAACCCATTCACTGTCAGATATAGGATATATAAACCCTGCATTAAGCAATTTTTGAAGTTCCTCTTTAAGAATTTATCTTAAATTAGGGTTCATTCGTCGTTGAGATTGGCAGATCGGTCGACAATCTTCCTTGATATAGATAAGATGAGTACATAATTCAGGAGAGATTCCCTTCATATCTGTATAGTCCCATGCGAATGCCTCCTTATGTTCAAGAATTAACTTCATTAATTGTTACATTTCAACAATTGTCAAGTTGGGGTTTATATTCAGTGTTTTGCCAGGTTCAATTTCTACTGGTATACTTTTAGAAGAGATGGTAGCTGATGTTTGAGGTAGGTCTTCAGAGTTAAGGTTTTCCCGGGTATCTGACTCCAAAAGTGCATCTAGTTGATTATGTGTTTCTGGAGTCACAAAGGAGGGTTCACAAATAAAATTATTAATTACTTCATCCTCAGTGGCATCTTTAAGGTTTAAGGCTTGTCCGATAGTCAAAATAGGTTGACTAGTTTGATCATCAAAGTCCACCCATAAGGAATTGTCATTATTAATCAAGGGTGTAGCGTGAGGGTAGAGGGTAAGCTGTTTGGTCTCATATCCATTGGAAATTGGCATTGAACTAGATATGCAGCCGATAAAGGCATCTGTTGTGGCTAGCCAAGGCCTGCCCAAAATTAGACGATGACCCCCCAACTTTGTTTTAGGTTGTAATACCACAAAGTCAGCTGGATAAATCCAGGACTCAATTGAGATGATTAGGTCTTCAATGACTCCTTCCAGTTTGATTGTAGAATGGTCAGCTAATTCTAGAATGGTTGGGGTATCTCTGATTTCATTCTTCATTTGTAACAGTTGTGAAGTTTCAAGAGTCATAATATTGATAGCAGCACCTAAGTTGACCAGAACTTGAGGGATTATTGTTTTTCCAATTTGCACTGTGACAATAGGATGGCCGGGATCACCATATTTAACTGGAGGAGCTTTACCCGACATTAGTGCAGAAAAATCACCCATGACATGAACTATGAGGGGATCTTTAGTTTTCCTACCGAGTTTCTTAACACAAATGTCTCGCATAGTTCTGGCATAAATTGGTACATCTCTTAGTGCTTGTAATAGTGGAATTTTGACATAGAGATTTTGTAATTCCCCTAGAAGATTGAAAGCAGGTGGCTCAGGAGTTTTAGTCAAAGCTAAATGCTTAGGAAATGGTGGTTCTGTTGTTTTAGCAACAGTGTTTGAGGACGATTGTACCTCTTCATGTGAATCATGCTCTTTTATTTCTTCTTTATCAGGATTAGAAGAGGTAGCATCATCAATGATGGGTTCTACTATTTTCCCAGATTGTAAATGAATATCATTGCATTGTGCAGCGAAAAGAGAAAGTATAGGGTGGTTTTGAATATCAATGCATTGCACAACCTTATTATTAGGGTTAGGGTTAGGTTGTACAGGTATTTGGGGCCTTATCATTTGATTATTCGATGGAGCACTTGATGGTAAAGGGAGTGGTTGCTGAAATTTTGATTGAAATTGAGGAAATTGATTTGGGAACGGGGGTTGTTGACCTCTCCAATTTGGATTCCATTGGTTAAGGTAAGGTTGTTGCTATGAAGGCCAAGGTGTTGATGTTGTTGGGTCTACAAAGGGAGGGTTTGTTTGTTGCATGGGTGGGTAATTCATTTGATTGGAGGGTGGATATTGCATTTGGTTAAAGGGAGGGTAATTTGCTTGGCTAAAAGAAGGATAATTATTCCAATGATTAGAAGATGTAAATGGCATATTAGGATTCATACCTTGTTCCCATGGTTGCCATTGCCTTCTCTGTGTCAACAGATAGACAACTTCATCTTCTTCATCAATTGGTTGTAATGCAGCTTTGATTCTTGGTAAAGAAGGGCATTGTTGAGTTTCATGATCCTTATCACAAATGGTGAAAATTGGCTTTTTGTCCAATGGGCATTCCCTTCGTGGGTGCTTATCTCTGCATTTGGAGAAAAAGATGGACAAAGCTGCTTCTGCTTCAGCTTGTTTCTTTTTAATCTGCAAGGTGTCAATTTGTGAAGCAAAAGAACTTAACATTTCAATTTTAAAATCCTCAAGTAAATTACCTATTTCGGCTCTTGTTGCTCCTCCACTGGCTGATTTTTGAACTCTTGAAAATGTGGTATCCCTGCTGTTTGATCTATTCCTTGCAGCTCCTGTTGAACATCTTTTACAGAGGTTCACAATTTCATCATATGATTCTTTAGATATGTCCCATTTTCCAAGCATATTTAGCATATCTAGACAGTCATCCCTTACTCCTTTTAATAATATTGTTTTAAGAATATCTTTACTTGCATCGGGGTGACTGGATTTTTGTAGATTATACTGTAGCCTTTCCACAAAGTCCTCCATATTTTCATCCTCTTTCTGTATCATCTTGAATAGTTCCTCTCTTTTTTCTCTTGTTCGACAATAGTCTTGATATTTGTGCAGAAATTTCTGTTTCATCTGATCCCATGTTGTGATTACATGACCTCCAAGAATCATGAACCATCTTAATGCATTTCCCTTTAATGTTGCTGGAAATAGCTTTAATTTTTTAGCATTGGAAATGTAATCATAACTTCTTCATAATATGTCAAACTCGAAAAGGAATTCATGAGGATCTTCAGAAGATAAACCATGAAAGTTAGGTAAAGCTGAGAGTGGAATATTCTTCATGGGATCTACTCCTCTAGGAATATCACCAATAGGAAATCCTAAGGTAGAAAAAGAGTTTTCATCGTTTACCTATGCTTCAAGACCTACATGTTCTTCATGGTGCAGTTCTTCATTATATCCATCCATGGTTTCTTCTATTTGTTCCCCTACTGCACTTGCTCGATCCTCAATGTTGTCTGTTGGTTTTTCAACTGTCTTCGTTTCAAAGTTCGCTTGAAAGGAAGGTTGAGGCTTTGGGTTTTGAGAGCTTGGTCGTTGAGGAGCAACAGATTCAGATTTTGATATAATCTTGTCGATAAAAGTCTTTCTTCCTCCTCTTCCTCTGCCCCTGTCACCTATAGGGTCAATTTTCTTGGGGGGCCCCGCGTCCTCTCATGCAATCTGTACATCTAAAAGAAAAACTTAAATTCTTTTGAAATCTATAATTGCCTTCCCCGACAACGGCGCCAAAATGTTGGTCACTATAATTGCCTATTAATTAAAACAATCAAGTGTTACATAAATTGTCAACCCAGGGAAGTCTGTTTATTTCAAAGGCAATTACACACTGTATATGCTCAATCTCAAAAGCAATCTAAAGTTGTAGTAAAATTTGCACTAATCATACCTTGCTTTGAACAGACTGAAGTTTCTACTTTGAATTACAACAAAAACAATCTATCTATTGCAGAGTTTAAGATTCAAAGGAAAACAATTATCAAAAGAATCCTGGATTACATTAAGAAACAACAACCTAGGAAAAGGAACCTTTCAGCATACTGCAAAAAAGACTAACTATTCTGTAACAGAGAACAAGACCCTATTCCCCAAAGTAGGAATCTTCAACACTTGTCTCTAACTATCACACTTTCATAAACTCATTCTGTAAACAGAATTACCAATCAAAATGATTAACAATTACCTAGGAATGAATTATATGAAAATGATGTAACAATCAGTGGAAACAGAGTTTCAGCAAAACAGAGTGTCAACAAAATAGAGTTTTAACAAGGTATAGATAAACACAATACTAACATAGTACAGAAACTAATGGGTGAATCTTGTGAAGAAGGTGGGCCCTCTCCTTCTCACAAGATTCCCCAGAAATGAAAGAAACTAAGAAGAAATGCTCAGAATGATCTTTTATTCATCTGTCAAATGTGACGAGTTATAATATCCAAAGTGAACAAACTCCTTCTCTGTAATTCGCCTCTATCTAAGCCTTCCGTCATCTCCCTTCTAATGATGATTTCTTTCCTATTTAAAGAGGAGAATCCTCTTAATACAATTAAGCATAAAATTACATGTGTATGTACAAATCCTATTCTTAGTCTGATCTAATCTTCTATGCTAGAATAGGATATTCTGATCTTCTGTAGCAAAATGTTGTTACAGTGGTTGTAATGGTGTTGGCTTGAGGTACAGATGTTGCGGCTAGTGTAACAACTCCTTTATTTATCTTTTCTTGTTACTGTTGTTTACTGTTTCAGCATCGCAAATCACAGACTGTTTCAGCAACGGGATTTGCGTACTGTTTGACTATTTCAGCAACGTGGTCTTCAAGAAGAAATGATGGTTGTAATGGTGCTGGCTTAAGGTACAGCTATTGCGGCCAGTGTAACAACTCCTTCTTGTTACTATTGTATGTGAAATGTGGTTTCAGGATCGCAAATCACAGACTGTTTCAGCAACGGGATTTGCGTACTGTTTGACTGTTTCAACAACATGGTCTTCAAGTAGCAACGATGTATTAACTGCAGTCTTCAAATTGTTTTAGAAACTATATATTTCTGATTAATGGCTAAGTATGAGAGTAATGTAAAATTACATGTAAAACAAATTAAACATATAGCAAAGAGAATAAACCTTATATACCTTTTGGAAAAATAGATTAAGATGATAATGTAATCTTAAATATGAGTGGGAAAAGGATGTGATGATAGCAAAAGGTATGAGAAAAAAGGTACATTACAGGGTCCTAACAAGTGTAAATACTATATTTGTATTGTCCACCACTTGTGTGGTTTACTTGCATTATTGGATTCACTCTTTCTATGAGCATTTCCTCAACTTGAGTAAGCATATCTAGTAAAAATGGTCGTTTTTTAGGGTAAACAACAAGTATAAAATAGGAAGCACCAATCGCGTCACTGGTTGCCTCAGCAGACTGCCAGTCACGTCACTCACCACGGTGCTAGACTCTTGTGACCATGAGACATTTGGATGGCCCCAACTCTATGAGACAGACCCTAACTTCGCCACCACCTACCAAATGTTGGGTGCAAATGCAGTTGTCAATAATTTCCATCTTCAGGATGGGTTGTTGTGTCGTCTAGGCCATATCTGTGTTCCATCAAGTGAGAGAGCAAAGCTGATCTAGGAATCCCACTATAGTCAAGTGGCAGGACACTTCAACATCGAAAAGACAGTGGCGATGCTACAGAAACATTTCTACTGGCTGAAACTTCGACAGGAGGTCGGCAAGTATATCAGGTCCTGCACTGCCTGCGCTATTTCCAAACCGACCACTAAGAAATAGGGCTTGTACACCCCTCTTCCTACTCCTGACAGGCCATGGAAATCCATATCAATGGACTACATGCTGGGCCTCCCATCCACCAAGCCGGGAAATGACTGTGTTTTTGTGGTTGTTGATTGCTTTTCTAAGATGGCAATTCTGGTTTCCTTCAAGAAGAGCATCACAACAGAGGCCACTGCCAAGCTCTTCTTTGAATGAGTCTGGGTACATTTTGGAATCCCACAAACCATTGTCTTAGATTAGGATAGTTGATTTCTCAGCACATTCTGGTCGAGCCTCTGGTCATTGCTGAACACCAAGATCACCAAATCCACGACCTTCCACCCCCAGACAAATGGCCAAATCGAGGTTGTAAATTGAATGATTGTGCATATCCTTCGCATGTATAATTCAAAGAACCCTCGCACATGGGATGAGAGCCTTCCTTATGTCCAGCATAGCTACAAATGATCCTTGCATAGCTCAATCGGCCACAGCCCCTTTCAAGTGGGGTTGGGATTCCAACCATTGGGTCCCATTTTTGTTACACTTCCCCTTGCGATCACCTCGACTATCTCATCTTCTACTCCAACTAATACTGACAAAGCCACCCAGTTCATTGAGTGGATCCATCACATCCGCTAATAGGTTCAGGATATCCTACAGAAGTCAAATGACAAGTACAAATAGCGCCATGATCAACATCGGCTGCCGCATAAGTTTCAGGTGGGCGACAAAGTTTGGTTGCACTTGCAGAAAGAACGCCTTATAGGACCCCATCAGAATCTTCGCCACTTCGTTATGGACCATACACTATCACCAAGGCCATGGGGGATAATTCTTTTGAGCTCAACATTCCTCCTTTCCTTGGCCTGCACCCAGTGTTCAATGTGGATCTCCTTCGCCCTTATTTCCCACCATTATTGGACACCTCAGAAGTAGTTGAACAACTGACACCAATAGAGATCAACCCCAACTGCATACAACAAGCATCCAATGATCAGATTGTGGACAGATATATCAAAGGAACTCGACAACAAAGGATCCATCTTTATCGAGTCGTCAAAGCAGGGCAGCTCCTGCACCAAGGCAAGTGGCTCACCCAGGGCCAAATTCAGCAAAAATTTCCTCATCTAATGGGGGACCTCAACGCAATGGAGACCATTGCTTCCTAAGGAGGGAGTATTGATCAAGATGGATATTGGTGGCCACCCACCTTTTTGAACTGGCTCAAAACATTTTTCTGACATTTTTGGCAATTTACTATCTTTAGCAGTTTTTACTTCCAGGGCCATTTTGAGGGCCTAAATGAAGGTTTTTCGGTATCGAGATCCTCAATGATAGTCAAAGGCATGATTGAGCCCCCAAAATGAATATCCTCGGTGATACCTTTCCAATGGGCTATCACACGCCTAAAACGGAGATCGTATGCAAAAGTTACGATCTCGGGAAGTTGATGTACTAGCTTACCCAAACGGGGCCCACATGACTTTTGGCGTTTCATCTCCTAGGGTTAGGTTTTTAGATGTCTAGGGTTTTTGGCATTCTTGCTTATTGTAAAAATGCCTTCATAGCCTCATTGTAACATTCTTCTTGCGAATGTGCACTGCCGTCAGATCTCTTCTCAGAGATAAGCCGCCACCATTCCAACAAGCTTGTTTCCACTGCATTTTATAGTTTCAGCTTATTTCGTTATTGAATAGAAAACCAGTTTTACTGTATCTC
>CBVK0100026586.1:0-10034 GCA_900067695.1 Picea abies
TCCTCATGGACACTGACCTAGAAAAAATTGTCCAATTGAAATAGAACTTGGTCCAAGGGTGTAGGGGGTAATAATAAATTTGTTTTGAGAACTCACACCTCGATACAAAATTCCCAAGGACCAAAGTTCTACATTTTACATCAAAATAATTAAAAATTCCCAATTTGCGGAAATCCTATCAAAACCTAACGAAATTCCGCAAGACTCTAGGAGATGTCTAGCATTGGTATTTACAACACTTCTAAACCTTAGTCACCCAATGGGCTCGATCATTAGAACACTTTTCACCACTTTGGAGGATTATTGAGTGAAAAACTCAAGGGTAATTAAACTTGTCGGTAAGCAAGATTAGTTACCTGAAGAAAAAAAACACTCGATGAAAGGATTTCCCTAATGATAAAGTCCTAGGAAACTAAATAAAATTTGACCCGTGCTAACAGATTACAAATTATCCCACGTAGGGGAGCAGACGTTCCGTGTACATAGAAAGAAGTTCTGGGGGTAGAATTGCCTTGTTGAGCCATAAGTCTTCAAACTTGTTGTACCATAAAGTACATATCTTCATGATACATGACATTGACACCTAGTCAAATAGGTAGTCAACAAGTGCTAAGCATATGATAAAATAAACAAGAGGTAAGCTAATGAAAGCTAGCTCCACTCATCAATGATTAAGAAATAACTCTAGCACAAAAAGTAAGGCTTAAACAAAAGGTTGTTGCAGTGATATTATCAGCCTTATGGCTGTAGAAAACCAAGCTTAACAAAAGAAAAATCAACCACTGGAAAGCACCTCTAATTAGCCCAATAGGTGCTCTAGGGTTAGTAGAGAGTTAGGGAAAAGTTAGGGCTAAATCCTAGGGTTAATTTAGGAGTTATTCGGGGTTAGAGGGTTAGTTTTCTGTAACTCTATTGGATCTAGGTTAGTTTTGTAACAACAACAAAAATTTGTGGTTGAAAGGGGACGCCTCAAAGAGGCAAGAGAGCCAAAGGCTCAAATAACAATTTCCCAAAGAGACAAGTTTAAAACTTGAAAAATTCACGTTTACCAAGGCAACGATTTACTTCTAAATGCAACAATTAATGACTAGTTCCTTCAATAATTGGGTTAATGGAGTCAAGAAAAGAAAGAGCTAGAGGTACTACCTCCTTGGGGGTGTAAATCCTCTTACTCCCCAAGGAAAGTATCTCTAGTTAGGGTTTAGGCTAAGAGGGTATATGCACTTATACTTCTTTTAGCAAACCCTTGTTAAACCAATATAATGTAAGCATAAAATGATGGAGACTAAGGTGGGGGTGTATGCCCTTATACGTCCCACCTATCTCTAGCAAATAACCTTGACTTGAATAATAAATGATAGCACAATGTAAAAATCCTTACCAATTCAATGAAAAAATCTAAGACAAACCACCACAATAGATAGAGAAACGCTTTCCAAGGTTAGCGCATCACTTCCATCAACCAATAACCAAAGAGATAGCCATACACAAGAGCACAATAGAGAAATTAGCCAAAGAGAGTGAAAATTTCAGTCCAATACTTCTCATAATGGGAGAGTTATGTTATAAAATAAGATCTTATGATCTCTATTTATACAAAATGTCACCAAAATAGTTTGTCCACATAATTTTATGGAAACCACAAAACTCGGGGTCATCAACCCGAATCTTTACCCTTTACACAATTATGGGAGGGTTGGTGAGGTGTCCTATATGGTAGATTTTCCCGAAGTCAAGGAGTGTTTCACAAGTGATCCCTCTCTAAGCCATGCAAAGTGGATTAAGTGGTTAAGGATCAAGACTCAATGGGCATGGGGTTCATGATATACAAGGGGTTGTAGTGTCTCCTTCATGGGTGCCTTTGTAGAGGGTGTGTGGCACGTTTGTTTGCAATGCAATTTTTCCAATCCCATCGTTTTGCCATTCTTTGTTTCTCTTAGTTGTGAAAATAAGAGCCCCTACCCTGGCTTGGTGGCTAGATGATGGTAATTTTATACCACTAGATACCCATGATCATAATAGGCCGACTCGTGATGAGACCTCCTATCCTCCAACTAACCCCCTAAGCATTCTATCATTTATTATTGTGGGTCCCCCTTTTCTTACAGATAAGCATTTCTTTGCTTTCTTGGGGGATCATGGGCGAAGCATCTGGAAGGTTTATATATAATATTTTATATTTTACCCAACAATAATCCCTCTGGGCCTTCAGCCCCTTCTTCCCATAGATTGAGGGACAACCCCTTCTTGGGTCAATATACCTTAAAATCCCAAGAGATAAGGAAATGGGGGGTTTAAGTGATGAAAAGTGGTAAATATGTTCGAGAATGGTATGAAGGCTCTTCAAGGGATTTCCTAGTAGCAAAACCACTCCCAAGGAAGACCACTTACTAGGGCACAATGTCAACCATCAAGGTGAAACATGGAAAAAGGCATAATGTCCAAGCATATGTCATGAAATCTAAAGTAGTCTAAGATACAATGTACTCAAATGCCTTGTTTCCATCCTTATACACACTTGAAAACGTGGGCCAAGTTCAACTCACTTAGTGTGTCCTTGGAGGCACAATGCCTAGGTTCAAATCCCACTCTCACCTCGACTTTCACCTCTTCCGTCTAGGCTTACTCCTAGGGAAGCCAAGGGGGGTAGACCCTAGTTACTGTGTGAAATTAAGAGTTAATTCTAGGAGTTGATTTTAGTTGATTAATGGTTTGGGGATCTAGCCTATATGCAAAAGAAACAATGCAAAGTGCAAGATTAGATATGCAAAAGAATTCCTTTCCCTAAGGCAACTAAGACTAGTGCCTAAGATTGGGCAAGGGGTCAACTATGTTAAAGGGATTTTCATTTTACAAAGAATACAACAATAAATACAAAAGAATACTAGATACAAGATTCTACAATTATACTAGATACAAATAAATGAGATAAACAACTACTTACAAAGTTAATACAAAGACTAACAATAGATACAAATTATACAAAGAAATAGCAACTAACCAAGCAACTAACTTGTAAAGAGACTTGAATGTGAAGGTAAAGAAGATATTGCTCAAAAGAATGTACAACCACAACACATCAAGCCAACTATCCCAAACAAGAGTTCCTCCAAGGGATGCGCAACTCAAGGGGAAGCTTCACTAGCGTACACAACCACAAGCTCCAAACAATGAAGAAGCCTCCAAAGGATGCGCAACTTCAATGGAGGAGACCAATCACATCAAAAAATAACTTGAACTCAAAATTAAACCTTGAAAAGAGGCCTCCAAGGGCTAAAGCGCAACTTTGAATCACTTAGTCCAACCCACATATGCTTAAAGTAAACTTTGCATGAAATATGTAAAATTAAAGTTCTTGCAATGTGTAACTTAAGCATAAACCACACAAGATACCCAAGTAGATTGACCAAGGTTAAGTGGATTTATTTTAGGATTAATTAAGTTGTTAAGTTAGAAGTGAATCCTAGACTGAGTGACAACCCAAGAACTCTCCCCACTTGTACCAAAATAATTTTTGGGTGCTCAATAAGTGAGGCAAAAAAGGCCACACCCTAGCTCCACAGGTCAATCCAGGAACAAAATTACTCCATAGGAAGGACACCAAGTGTTGTGAGACCGTCCCCGATCTAGCACCCCCTGCTTCTTCCTTAAGTTCCCTTTTTGGTGGAAAAGTTGGGACAGTAAGTGGTGACCTATTAAACTAGGTTGATTTTAGGCCCTAAAGACTAAGGTAAATTGAGTTAAGTTAGTTTAAGTTATATTATATTAGTGAAGGTGATTGCAATAAGGTACTTGTGTAGAGAGTGTGCTTGCAAGATAAAAGTACTTGAAAGATGAACTTGAAATGTAAAGTACTTAAAGGAATTGTAAGAAACGTAAATGCTTGAACTAAACTGCAATATTATACAATGCTCATAAGATTGCAAGACATAAAAGTAAAAGTACTTAAAGAGATAAAATTCAAAGCAAAGTACTTGAAAGAGACTTGCAAGGAATTAAAATACTTGGAAAAGTAAATTGGAAGAAGTGAAAGTACTTGAATGTAAATAACTTGAAATAACAAAATACTTGAAAAAGTAAATGACTTGCAATTAAAGTAAAATAGATGAAAGAATTAAACCATTATGCCTCCATGGGCCTTGTTATCCCCCACTTTTAGAGATAACTAGGAGATCATGTCTCGAGGCCCAGAGGTCCTAGACATGGAGTATCGAGAGCATGATTGACTTTAGCATGGCCCTGTAGTTTTATTTCTTGCATATGTTTATAATTTTGTTGAACAAAACCTTACGTGACAAGCACACAAGTAGGTCCTTGTCTCATGTCCCCATTGAGAGAATTTTCATCCATTGATTAAAGAAGGAGAGAGCCTAGCCATTGCTACACTCTCATTCTCTCTTCATTTTTGCTAGCCGTACCTTTTATAAGCTAAGAAGAGGGAGATGCCCTAAAGCCTAGGTTTTCTACACTTTGGGCCGATTTTTCTAGGGTTTGCTGGTAGAACCTTGCTGTAGCAACACTTTGCTTCATCAAACCTTCTTGTCTTGGTTTTATGCTTCATCTTAAGATAGCTGTGATTTCCATTGAGTTAAGGAAGGAGGATAGAGCACCGAGGCCTAGTTCTCCTACACCAAGGTGAGCCTCTCTCCCCTAGGGTTTTGACTTTGAGGCCTTGCCTTAACAACACCTCAAAGCTTCTCCCTCTAGTCCTTAGCTATTTTTTTCCTTTGCCTCCTTTAGCTCTTGCGTCCTTCATTATTTGACTCCATTAACCCTAAGGCACTTATTTAAATACCTCATGCGTTGAAGTGAACTTGATCACAAACAAATTTCAAAATCTTGAATCAAACCCTAACTTAACTAACCCTAACCTAAAACTAACCTTCTAACCCTATATGTTTCCGTCATCTTTAGCTATAACATCATTGGTGCAACTAGCATCTTCTTTGTGAGAAATTGAATGGTGTTAAAGGCATTAATTGAATGAAATATTGACTTGTCATATTGAATGCCACATCATTTTAGCATCTGTTGAAGAAGTGACTTAATTACCATTGCTATTTTATAAATATTGACTTCGTCAACATTCATTATCAAATTGCTTATAAGTGTATCAGATAGTCATTGATTTACATGAAGTACTAACCAATTGAGCATCTTGCATATATCAGTTTCATTGTTTTTGTCTCAGGCAGGTGCATCCTTTTTGGGTTATACTTTATTATTGGCTGCTTAACTAAACTATCTGCTCAGTGGTGACTTGTGAGGGGGGAATAACTACTTTATTCTGTAATCTGTTGCCTTCTCAAAACTA
This sequence comes from Picea abies, assembly GCA_900067695.1. Classification (NCBI taxonomy): domain Eukaryota; kingdom Viridiplantae; phylum Streptophyta; class Pinopsida; order Pinales; family Pinaceae; genus Picea; species Picea abies. The sequence continues at coordinate 5,315 of CBVK0100026586.1, forward strand.
CAAGTCATCGGGGATGTCTCCCCTGGGGCTTACCTCCCTAAAGACAAAGAACCATCCCATTGTGGTGACATTGGGTGGGATTGGTTCATGTTACACCAGTTTGACCTTCAAACCTCAAGCCTTTTATCCTTGCTATAAACTATGCGATAACATTTGGCACTGTTGCCAGGGAACACCAAGTCAATTCTCCTCAAGACGACACTTTTCGATAAGACTTGCCTCTAGAGTATTTATCTTACAAGCTTACCAGTTGACTCCACTTAGGGTGTTTTCCCTTTTCATTTGATAATTTCAAGCAAATTATTTGGAAACTCCACTAACCTTTTCCCAGGTGCCACCTTACTCTCATGCCTGTGTATTTCCAAGTTATGGGATCATGGCATCCTGGGAACTACTATATCCAACTATTGATTTCAAAAGCCTTCAAGGATACCCAACCCGTTTTGATACAAAATGGTCAAAAAACCTTCCAAGATTTTGGGGCCTCCCAACTCCTCACATCATAATTTTTTTGGAGCATATAAGTGAGGTAGAATCGGGAGGGGAGGATGCTCTAATAAAACTATTCTTACTCTCTCTGTCGTCCTTCTTGCAAGATTGGTTCAAGGGTTGTTGCCAGGACAAGGGTATATCATCTTTCGTACACCTCATCAGTAGATTTGTTGACTTTACCAAACCACATTGCCAAACATATGAATATGCCCTTCATAATCTCACAATATCCTTGGAAGATGGAGGATTCACTACTGAGATTGTGGCAGATCTCAGAAATGCATATCATGTTCAACATCAAGAACCCTCTAATATGAAATAAGAGATTCATGAAGAATGTTGTCAACCCCTTGAAGAGGAGCAAGATTTTTCCCATGATTCAATAGAATGTAGTGAAGATATAACTAAAGAAGTGAATTATGAGGATGAAGCACTAGTAACTGCTCCTCAGCCTAATGAAGCCCTCCAAGATCCTGTCCCTCCTGCACAAGATGAAGAGAATTAGGTAAGTCATTTTCCTTTCCAGTTTTTTGATGATACCTTGTTCTATGACTCAAAGAGTGAAGAGGAAATGGAACCCTTGGACAATATTGATCCTTTATGTCTCAAGAATGAAGATGTAGAGGCATATCTTCCACTTGATGAAGTTATCCAAACACTTGAATCTCTTGCACATGAAGGATTAAACAAGGTGAGTTATTTCCCCTTCCAAATTTTCAATGATTCTTAACTTATAATGTAGAGAGCAAAGAAGTGTTGGATGTTCTAACCCCTTAATGTTTTGATAAAAATGAGGACTTTGTTGATAACATTGATGAGTTCATACATGTCGGGAAGCATAAATGGGATGTGATTGGATATGATGGGGATCCCATTTACGACATTGAGGGTCATTCCCAAAGGTTGCCTTTGTATTTATCACATAAACCTACTAATAATTTTGACATTTGGCAACAAGAACCTGACCTTATTCAGACACCCAAAGATGACTCGATGCTATGCTTTCCTAATGATTTCCGTTCATACCTATTTCCATTGATTTCTGAGAATTTGGATTTATTCTATGAAGATGACTATCAACCACCATTGTGCTCAAGTTTTGATAGGAGTAAGAACGTTGTTTTCCTAAAGAAATATTCTCATGACATTCTTATCCAGCAACCTCTTATTACCTTACCTTGTTGTATCATTACAAGTGTAGTTGGGAATTATGTCTTTTGTATTGATTTTCCTCTGAAGCAAAGATGAGAATCCAAGGGTTGGTTGAAAACTACAGATTTGAGTCTATCATCTCAATTTTTTAGTTTTCCCTTGAGAGCTTGCCAGTCGTTTGCTATATCTTTGTCGATCCCTTCCCGAGCTTCAGATTGTGAAGACGTTTTGGGTAGCCAGTTTGCCAACCTTTTGAGTCAGTGTTAAAAACCTTGGACTTTTCATGACCCCTTCCTGAAGTGGATTGAGTACTTTTCTTGAAGATTAACTTCGCATGATTTTCTCCTTCCCACCCCCCTCCATGAGTTAGAGTTTGTGATTTCTGATGATATGATATATGTTCTAACCCATGTTATTTTTGTGCTCGATTTATCACTATTTTGGTTTATTATGAAGCACAAAGGCAGGTATTGTGGGACATTGTTGGATTGGCTTCATTGGTTGTTTGAATACACCCAACATCCAACCAACAGGTAAGTATAGGTAAGTAGTTTTTTTTTACATTAACACTTATGATTGATTTATTTTCAGCCTTTTATATATACATGCTGGGGTGGCATTACCAACCCAATCAATTATTGGTTTTTTCTATTGAGATCAAGTAGGTAAATAGGTTATGCCATAGATACTGAGGTTCTCATGCACTCTATGGTGAGCACATGTCCCCGAGTTGGAACTAGATGTTATCCCCCACTTTAGGGATAACTAGGAGATCATGTCTCGAGGCCCATAGGTCCTAGACATGGAGCATCGAGAGCAGGATTGACTTTAGCATGGCCCTGGAGGCCCCACCTTTTCTTTCTACCAGCATCTTTGTCTTGTCAACAACAACAACATCCATCACCATTGGCTTGGTCCTGTGTCAGAGATGGTTCTTGCTGCATGAAGTAATTAGGCTAGGTATCATGGTATGTGTCACTTTGATCATCAAAACCATTGAATGTATGCATATGATTCCTTTTATTTCTAACAACTTCTTGTATCTTACACTTGCCCACTTGACCATGTTTGGGGGGATTGATAGGGTGCCCTGGCAAGCCTGTGTCTGCAGGTTTTGGTTTGACACTGGGGGGATTTCTGAAAATCCATCATCTGCTCCCCTCATAGCACCACTGTTTCATCTTGTTTCCTGCTCACTTATCCCATTCCACTTGTTCAGGCACTAGGTTGACCTATTTTTAGGATTGCACCTTATCTTGTGGGAAGAAGGGGATAAAGGCCCATAAGGTAAAAGAAAGATGGTAAAAGATAAAAACCTAAGAATAAAACCTTGAGATGCTTCGCCCAGGGATCCCCAAGAAAACAGTAAAATACTTCTCAGCAAGAAACAAGAGGGACCTGGAAAATGAATAAAACAAGACCTAAACAAAGGATAGGGGGTCTCATCATGAGCCAACCTATTAGGTCCATGGGTACCTAGTAGTATGGCATTTCCACCAGCTGGTTACCACGCCATGGCAGTGACTCTTGCTTGCATGGCCAAGGGAAAGGGGGTCTTATCACGAGCCAACCTTCTCATTTCCGTGAAAGTATATGTGGGTAATGCTGTCACCACTGGTCACCACACCAGGGCAGTGTCCCCTGATTATCTTTTGAACAAAATAAGGAAAAGCAATAAAAGATAAAATAATAAGAAAGAATAAAATTCAAGAACGGGCTTAGAAAGAATGCATCCATGACAGGTACAACTCACCTTCTAACAAAGGCACCCATAGGTAACATTTATTGCATCCTTGGCCCTCATTGCACCTGAATTCTTGGACATCCCTTGATCACATCACCCACTTACATGGCTTGGGTGAGGTCTCTTTCAAGAAATTTCCTTTTCCAGTGGACACTAGCCCAATATGACGCCTTGTCCTTTTCTCCAGACTTGTATCGTATGCTTGTGTAACGTCTTTGAGTTGTTAACTGATGTATTAGGGATTTTATGCACATGTTTAATAATATTGATGATGAGATGTGATTGACATTTCTATGATCCCTGTGACTAATGATCCCATGGAGGGCATAGATTTTGATGTGCAGGACCATGCCCGATGGACAGGTGCCATTTGGACCGTTACACATGGGGAAATGATCAATTCATACCTCCATGGGGCTAAAGATCCCACCAGATGGATGCTTAGACCCCATCAAGGGGCAGGGATAGGACAAAGATGGATCAAGGGCTTTGCACTAGAGAAGAATAGGACGTTCCACTAGAGGCACCCCGACAGAGCTTGACCTAGGGGATTGGCCCTTTTTCAGTGGAACTTTGGCCTTGGAAGGCCTAGGATGTCACCCATCATGACCATGATGTCATCCAGAATTGTTGACGTTTTGGGAGGCAAACTGGGTGGTATTGGCACGTGTGGCAAGTTGGAGAATCCCAAGGAGGGATAATGTTTTGCTACATGATGCTCCATTTTCCCTAGAAGGGGCTAACGTCTTCCTTAGAGGGGATTGTTATCTCTTTTAAGCTTGATTAGGGTTTTAATTTGACAATTTAATGTAAAAACAATATGATTTAATATTTTGGCCCTTTTGACCTTTTACATGACCTAAATTGTAAATTTAGGTCATGGTACTATATAAATGAAGGATTTTTACCTTCATTTTATCATCACAACTCACTCACTCATTAGTGAGATCTGAAATTTGCACCCTCTCTTGGGTTATTGGCTGATTTAGTGATGCGCACTTGTTGAAGGAGGATTTTCTTGGCATAATTTGGCATTTCTCTTATTGGAAGGTGTTACAACTAGGGTTTGCAAAGCTTTTTCTTGGTTATATGTAAGTATTTTTTCTGAAAAACTTCTTGAATGAAGGGTTGTAGTTTTATTTCTTGCATATCTTTATAATTTTTCTGAACAAAACCTTAGGTGACAAGCACACAAGTAGGTCCTTGTCTCATGTCCCCATTGAGAGAATTTTCAGCCATTGATTAAAGAAGGAGAGAGCCTAGCCGTTGCTACACTCTCATTCTCTCTTCATTTTTGCTAGCCGTACCTTTTATAAGCTAAGAAGAGGGAGA
>CBVK0100026587.1:0-26089 GCA_900067695.1 Picea abies
CGACAACTTGTCCACTTTCTTGTTCATCCCCAATTGTACAGTTTTGTCAACCTGAAGAGGGATTTGTACCTTAGACCGTGGGGTAGGAGCAATGTTAAGCTGAAAGTTTGAAGAAGTAATGAATTCTTCCCATCCCATGTTTCTCTTTCTTAATTCATCCATCACCAACATCTTTATCAGTCCTTAATGAAAAACACTTGTATCAATTGCCTTATACTTAGCCTGAACCCTATCAGACATTTTTCCAATACTTTTGAACAAGTAGAAAGGAAGATCCATAACATCTTTCCTTGTGAAGTGTAGTAGTAACCTTATGTGGTATTGATAGATCATGTTAAATATCCCTTCACAAGTAAAGTATCTTTGAATTATCTTCAACGTTTTATCAAAACCCTCCAACATATGGTTTATGGGCACACCCTTTGAAAAATTGTCTTCTTGGTATTCTGGTTTTAGGAATTCCCTTGAAAAGGTAGCATTCAGGGTCATGGCCTTGAACCATCTCTCCCCAGTACTAGGTATCTCAATGGTTGTTGATATGGTCCTCTCAGATATCTCAAATTCTAGTATCCCAACCTTGGTCTTGGTTCCATCAAAGTTCAGTGTGAATTCTTTAGCCACCTCTGGGTGCCCCCTCTGCATTTTCTGACAGAAATTAATACATCCCACTCTTTGGAAGACCTCCCTGATCAGGGGTTCCTCAACAAATAGTTGCATATCATAAGGCTATGTCCTCACAATGTCTCCACCTTTGTGAACCGACTTTTGTTGATTGTCCATTAGTGCTAGCTAGGAATGATTTGTCATAGTACTGAATAATTACCCACGGTTGAAAATGGAGAAGTAGGGAAAATGACCACTGGAAAAAATTAAAAAAAGCCAAACAAACTTCTCACAGTGACAATGCTTCTAAGTAAGATTGAAATTGTTTAACAGTGACTTTATCTTCATAATCAGATCAAAAAAGACTGTGAATAGATGATGAATTGGTGAAAGACTACTTTGCAAAGGATGTTGGAACAGAGAATTCATAGCATTGGTTGACTGCACAGAGTCCGTAGCACCAGAGAAAGGGTTTGGAAAAGTTGTATGAGATGAGAGATGTAGAGTTCAATGATCAATAGATAAGGTAACTCAGGCCTAGGAATTATGATGGCTTCAAGAGATAATATACAGAGCATGAGGATAGGGTTCTGGAGCTTAATTATAAGTCGGTGAGATAGTTCGCAGAGCCATCCAACTAGTTCGCAGTGCCACGAAAAGGAACGACCATTAACCCCTTTCCAGACCTTAAAACAAGGTGGAAAATCTCATAGAGTATCTGGTAGCCTGGAGTTGAAGGCTGGTATCTTTAGATTTGCACAGGAGTGCCTGCAAGTGGTCTAACCTCCAACTCATCCCCTACAACCAGTTCACAACAAAGTGCATAGAAAATCTCATAGAGTACCTGGTAGCCTGGAGTTGAAGGCTGGTATATTCAGATTTGCACAGGACTGCCTGCAAGTGGTCTAACCTCCAACTCATCCCCTACAGCCAGTTCACAGCAAAGTGCGCAGTGCCTATCTGTAACATCAGTTCGTAGCGCCAAGATGGAGGATGCTTTGCACACTTGGATAAATATGGTTAAAACATTCATAACAATAATCCATGAATATTGATTTAAAAATCAACTTTGAAATCAAGGATATCTCCAATTGACATGACCTTTTAAGATCAATGATGAGTATAAATGCACTATGTACTTTGAAAGCACTACAAACTATCCTAGTGAGTTGGCAACGTACAACTCAGACTAAATTTGACATTTTAACGAGCTGAGTGATAATAGGATGGGTCAGCGTATAGCATGGAGAAGGTGACATGTCAGGGTAATAATGAATATTTTTTGAAAGATGTGACTCAATGACTCTTCAAACCAAAACCAAACTAATCATAATTTATTCATGCCAAAAAAATGAAAACTGGTTATGGGAAAGGGACCTAAAACCTATAACCTAAGGTAAAACTATGACTCAAAATCAAACTAAAGATTTTATTGACCCATGAAAATCTATGTGATAACAGATATCATTTTTAAAATTTCCACCACCTTTGCATGTGGAGGTTCCTCAAGCACAACTAATTGTTGAAACCCTCAAACCACGTTACCTTCGGCATCCTTTAACTCCTAGATTGTGTTATAATTCTGCCTTTGGTTGGAAAATTTTGGAAAGAATTTAGAGTTTTTGTCCCTGTACGATAGAAACAAAGACTAAATTTTCAATCTTCAGGTCTTTTCATGCTCCACACGGATAGAACACCACCTAGCCTCCAAAGAGTGACATGCATCCAAAACCTCCTGCGACCCCTAACCAAATTAAAATTTCTCTCAAACAGTTTCAAGCTCATATTCAATTTGATGAATGTCATGATCCATGGCATTCATTATTTTCTTTTCCCAACCTAAGACTGCTCGTTTAAGATTTTGTAAATATGCAACAATTTGAGAGTTAGTTGATTCATTGGAATCTACCTGGAAGTGAAACCAATTGTCCCTAACTAACAATGGGAACTCCTCCAACTCTGCCCAGGAAGAGTTGTATTTGAAGGGAGAATCAATCTTCCTCAAGGAGTTGTCTAGATTAAAACAGATCGAAAAATAATTAGAGCACCTCACCTTACCAGCCTATTACCCCCCCATTCCTAGGGGTAACCAGAGGAGATCATGTCTCATGTCCCGCACTGGAGAACATGATTTTGACCATGATGATGATTAGAATGTTCACAGATGGAATCCAAGGATATCCCCTCATTCACCATTACAACTACAATTCAACCAAGGTTCATTGCATCCAAGCAACCCAGGGTATAGGAGATGGTAAGCCATCATCACCATGAGATATGTTAGTCCTTCTTTCATGTAAAATGTTTATCTTAATTTGTCGGGCATGTGGATGAGGATATTTGGTTGAGGTTGGATAATGGATCACTGACTTGGGAAATTGTGTCAGTTGCCATGTTTCACCTTGGTGGTCAACGTCTATGCCCTAGTCTCGTGTTGTCACCGCCCAGGGAAAAGGGGTACTATTGAGGGGGCCTCACAAGGGTAATGTTTTGTTCCCCACCATACTTAACAATTTCCATCCTGGAGCCTATCATAATGTACTAAACTTCAGTAATGGGTCATGGCCCATTATCTCATGAGAACAAGGGATAAAGGCCCAAAGGTTGATTGCAGCTGCTACTAAAAGAATAAGAAAATGATGTTAAATAAAGAAAGGAATGATAGAAAAGGACTAACAAAAGCTAGTACAAACTTGAGCTCTACCCTTTCAGTGCTCACACTGGTCCCAAATAGCAATGTTATAGCTTGAAACCTTATAAAAGGGGACTTGCAAATATGATAAAGAGGACTTGTAAGATGGTTGATAAAGGGGTATTGGAAAAAATAATGCCTATGAATGAGGTAACTCAAGAGAAACTGCACCCTCCACAAAGGAACTCGTAGAAATGGATTAAATGACACCATAAGCCATGAAGTAAGCCATAAAACCATATCACTATCAAACTTACTCTCAAAGGGTTTCCTTTTTTCACGCTTCCCTCGGTACCTATCTCTCTACCTCGGTTATTTTATCTCTTATCTAGGTGGCTCACCTAATAGGGTTGGATGAAGGCCCTCCCATACTCAAACTTGTCAAATCACATGGAGTCTTGGGCTGGTGTGATGCTTGAAGGAGATACTAAGGTGAATTGTTTACATGGCTTATATCTTAAGTTATAACTTACTTTGCATGCTATAAGGCCTAATGTTTTTATGAACCTTGGCTAACCTTGTCTTATACTTTGTTTTGTTTTGGATGGCCCTAACATGTTTCTTTGAGGGACGTCCTAATATTGTATCCAGGACGTTGTGCCTTTATTGCAAGACCTTGGCATGTGTGATGGAGAGAAGTGGGTCACCAATGACTCACCACCCTCATAAACTATCTCTCACATACTTAGAACCTTGAACGATGGACAGATGGGATTGGTATGAGTAGATTCAATCATGATGGCACACAAATGGGTTGGAATCCCATAGGTTGGGCGGAGTACCCAGGACTTATTTTTCTCTAGGATCAAGGACATAGCAGCAAACAATCAGAGACATTGCAGAGATGAGATGTAGCTCCCCAAGGCCAGGATGTAGCACTTGAATCTTAGACGCTAGCCCTATTTTGGTGGTGACGTCATCTTCTAGGGTATGATGCAGCTAGGGTTTAGTGCACACATGGGGTATTGATGATGCATGACATGAATTTCGGTGAGGACATACATCACTTGCTCCCACCTTGCTCCAAATTGATGCCACATGGCCTTTAGAGGCCTCCCTTGTAGTGTCCTTGATCTAGAACCCTCTGTAATTGTACATATAGTTTGGTGAGTCGATTCGTACCAAGTATAAATGTAATAAACATTAGGCTAGTGAGCCAAGGACACATGGTTTTGGGGTGTTGCATGCATCAGGGCAGTGCACGGAAAAGTGTTAACAAGGATAAAGTACGCACAGTCTATTTGTTACGCACACCTGGGTAAGTGTGCACATTGCATTGTGTCGTGCACACTTAGGTTAGTGCGCAGAAATGAATGTGTATGTTTTGAGGTGGGGAATCCTGTATGATTATGAGGTCGGTGAGCCTGAGTGCAGATAGGCCAGTGCGCCTATCCATGTAAATGAATATTAGTATAATATTGCATCATTGCATGCTGACTGACTCAGACGAAAAAGAGATGGGGGGCCCTACTCCACTAGAAAAAGGAAAAAGGAGGTGATTCGTAAGTCTTAGAGAATATTTTATAATATTTCTGGGAAAAGTGTAATGAGAATGTGTTTATCCTGAGTTCCCAAGGGTAGGGAACGGGTCACCAAGTGGCTTAAAGCTTCTTTTGGAGGTGACAAGTGTTAAGTGGAAGGCATGCAATATATAGTGTTAGCCTCAATGTATTTTGGGGGGAGGGCATTATTATTGATGTTTCAGACTCTCATGAGCGGACGGGGGTCGAACTATGTGGGAAAATATGATTATTACCTAATCTTCTAGAGAAGCTCCTAGGAATTTGTAGGGATATATCTAGAGTTTCATTATCAAAGAGTCGAGTTGGTAGACCATGAGCAGACTCTCTAGGTGAGAGACTGGTTTTTTTGGATTGGTTTCCATACCTGTGAGCAAACTCTCTAGGTGAGAGTTTTGTTGAGAATTGTTCCCTAGTGCATTGGGCACTAGTCACAGGGCTTGAAGAATTCATGTTTGGTCCATTACTGGTAACCATGGAAAAGGAAGTTGTGTAGTCAAAGAAATGGTGAGCAGAGAAGGGGCACACTTCCTTGGGTGTGACAGGTGTGTGGGGAATGAGGGATTGTGTACTAGTGAAACAGTGGGCACTTAGGAATGGGAAATTTTGGTGGGTTCAGAACATAGTTTGTGGTGGGGAACCTTTTTCCCTAGTGGAGTTGAGCTCCGGCTTGTGGGTGACCTGTTGCTGAAATTTTATAAGAAACAGTGTTTATGGTTGGGAGGAATGTCTGAGTCAAGGCCGCAATTGGTGTTTTTCATAAAATATAAGTGTTCTTTAGGTATGTGTTTTGTCTGTTGTGTTCTTTCTTATTTATGGTCTTGTATGTCATTGCACATAAGTATTTGTTGGTACTTTGTTTAATGATGCATGCACCTATGAGTATGTTGTGTATAGTTTGTATCTGTAGATATGCATGGATATAACTAATATGGTTAGTTTAGCCTGCTATGTTAACCTAATTATGTTGGTTGCCGACAAGAAGAGGATTGAGTGACCGAGTGTGCAAGGTGGTAACATGTGTATTTTGTTAAGTTGTAATTTGTGGTTGTGATGTGGGAACAATATGATAGTGCGTGCAAGTGGTGCACGCATATTTGAAGTTATTTTCGCTACTTAAGGTGGTATTGAAATAAATTGTTGCTTATGTTGTTATAAGAGGTGTGGTGCGACCTAGGCTTGGGTCGAGCGCATTACTACGAGTTATTTTGTGTGGAATGAACTTAAAGTAGACCCCGCGCAGTGTGATCCTACTGTGACATTTCTTATTGGTGTGCTAGGATTGTTACAGTTTGGTTGTTTCAATGCAGGGGTAAGGTGGTAACAAGACTCAGTGGGTCTCTAGGTATGTTAGCACACATGGGTTAGGTGTTGTGGCCCATGTTGGTGTGGCAAGGAACATTACATTGTGGTATCAAAGATATTGGTTCAACACTAAATTTTTATGGGCCAGGGATTAGCGTGAATAGATGTGTATGTTAAGAATCAGTACATCACAGTACAAATATTAGCTGTGCGGAATACCATTGGTGTGTGGTATAGAGTGGTCATGTGCCCAAATATAATGATGTGTGGGTGTACGCACTGGAGTTTGAGATGTTAAATCATCCAGGAAAATTCAAGAGAGAGAACTTTTACAAAATGGTGAAAAGTTTTCATGTAATTATTGCATGAAACCATCTAAAAAAACTTAATTGCTTGCACATTTTGCAGAAGTTTCAGTGAATAGAGCAGGAAAAAATCAATGCAGAAGGTTAAGAGCATGGAAAATGTGCAGAGGACTTATAGTCCCGATGATGAATTTGGGGATCTGTATATCGTTTTGGGCATTAATGGTACATAATCTAAGGAGGAGGGCATGAACTAGATTGAAACTGTAAAAGTATTGTAGAAAGATGTCCAGAGTTGTAAGGTTGACAATGAAAGGCTTATGAGGGCCAAGGCGCAATAAGATGACTTCAATGTCAAATTGATGCAAAGCCTGGACAAAATAGAAAGGAATATGAATAAGGATATAGAGTCGAGTAAATCAAGAAGTCGCAAGTCTCATGATGAGAAAATGATAGAAGAAAGAAGTTTTGGTAAGTATTCTTTCAGGAAAGAGCGCAGCAGCACAAGTCCATCTCCTATCAAAAAGCATAAAAGAAGGATTGGGGTGGACAAGCTACAGGGAGAGCTGAATAAAATAAATCCTCCTATCTTTGATAGTGAGCACAAGAAGGACGAAGATGTGGAGACATGGTTGCTATATATAATGAAGTACTTCCAGCTGCATAACTATTATGCGCAGGCAGAAGGGAGAATTGTTATCTATCAGTTAAAAGGAAAAGCATCAATGTGGTGGGATAAGTATGTGCAAGTGTAGCACATTGATGAGAATAAAGTGACTTGAAGGGAGTTCAAGAGGTATTTCCAAAAGAAATACTTAACCAAACTTTACTATGACAAGAAAATGAAGAAGTTCTTCGAACTCCAGCTTGGGAATACGACAATTGAGGAGTACGAAAGAAGATTTTTGGAAATGTTGAACTATGTGACTTTTATCAAGGATGAATAAGTGAGCATTCAAATATATTTGAGTGGCTTTCCCTCATTTATTATTGACAAGATATAGTATGATGACCCTAAAACGTCAGAAGAGACCATAAGGTGCACTAAGTGTCTTTATGAGTAGCAAAGGGGAAGGTCGATTTTCCAAAAGGATTGGGAAGATAAGATGAAAATTAAGGTGGAACAAAGGACAAAGGGAGCTAAGCCACTTCTTTTCAAAAATATTGTGCAAGGACAAACGACTTTTCAAGAGCCTAGAATGTCAGAAGTAGTAGGACAAAAGTTGGAGCAACAACCTATGCAGTGTTGGGGTTGTGGCAGAAATCATATGTGCAGAGATTGTCCTCAAAGATGTGTTGAGGTGAGGATTGTGCATAGTGTACAACAAGCTACGACAGTGGAGGACATGGGTATAAATGCGCCAAGGATTTACGCAATGTTGGATAACAAGCAGGTCGATTTTCAGTCGCACATGATTGAGGTGGAAGGTAAGATTAATGACCAACCCATTCCTATTTTAATAGACTCGGGAGCTAGTCATAGTTATCTAGATCCTAAGATGGTGGAAAGATTCCATTTGTCGAGAAGCGAGATTGGAAAATCTTGGTTGGTGCCGTTAGCCACAGGACAAAAAAGGAAGATCAATGAGATGGTTAAGGCATGCCCATTGGAGATGAATGGACTATGCACAAAGGCTGATTTGAATATCATACCTTTGGTCTCATATGATTACCTCATTGGTATGGATTGGTTGGATGAGCACCATGATGTCCTATATTGTTATAATAAGGCATTTACTTGACTGGATGAGCAATGAAATTTGAGATCGGTTCAAGGAATTCCAAGAGTTGTGACTATCATAGAAGTTTCAGCTTCAAAGTTGAAGAAAAGTTACCGAAAAGGGTGTCAAGTATTCACAGCGCACATGAAAGAGGAACCTAAGGATAAAGTGTTGAGTGTGGAGGACTACACATTACTAAAAGAGTTTGAGGATGTCTTTAAAGAAATATTGAGATTTCCTCTGAAATAGATATTTACTTCTCTATTAATCTGATGTCGAGAGCAGCCCCTACATCCAAGACTCCTTACAGGATGAGTACGCCAGAGATGAAGGAATTTCATATGAAACTTGAAGAGCTTCTGAAGAAGGGGTATATACGCCCAAGTGTGTCACCTTGGGGTGTGCCAGTTTTGTTCGTAACGAAGAAGGATGATACGCTGAGACTTTGGGTCGACTTCGAGCCATTGAATAAGGTAACAATGAAGAACAAGTATCATTTGCCAAGGATAGATGACTTGTTTGATCATCTAATGGGTGCATGGATATTTTCCAAGATAGATGTCAGAATTGGTTATCACCAGGTAAGAATAAAAGAGGAAGACATTAGTAAGACTATCTTCATAACAAGGTATGGTCATTATGAATTTACAGTGGTACCTTTTGGATTGTCAAATGCACTAGTTGTCTTTGTGTGTTTAATGAATGGAGTTTTCAAAATTTACTTGGATAAGTTTGTCATTGTATTTTTGTATGACATTCTTATTTACTCAAAGTCTAAGGAATATCACGAGCATAACTTGAGGGTGGTGTTGCAGGTGTTGAGGGAGCATCAGCTTTATGCAAAGTTGAGCAAGTGTTCATTTTATTAGCGACAAATTCATTATTTGGGTTATATTATTTTAGAAGAAGGAATAATTGTGGACCCGGTGAAGATAAAAGACATTAAGGAATGGCCAACACCAATAAATGTTGCAGAAGTGACATCATTTATGGGATTGGCATGCTACTATAGAAGGGTTATAGAAGGATTCTCACATATTTCACATCCAATTACTTTCGTACAGAAGAAAGGTGCACGATTTGAATGGACTCCAGATTGTGCAAGGAGTTTTCAGCACTTGAAGAGTTTGTTAACAATTGCACCGATTTTAAGAATTGTTGATCCAGATGAAGACTTCATTATGTTCACGGATGCATGCAAGGAAGGACGCGGTGGAGTCCTGTGTCGAAAGGGGCATGTGGTGTGCTTTGAATCAAGGAATTTGAAGGAGCATGAAATACTTTATGACATGCATGATTTAGAGTTGGAATCTACAGTGCATGCCTTGAAGATGTGGCATAATTATATCATGGAAAAGAGATTTGAGTTGAGAACATACCATTGCAGTCTGAAGTATTTGTTTGGAGAACCAAGTTTGAATGCCAGAAAAACTAGGTGGTTAGAGTTCGTCAGTGAGTATGACTTTGACATAAGGCATGTTAGAGGAAAAGAGAACAAAGTGGTTGGTGTACTTAGTAGGAGGGTGCATGAAATGTATGTTACGACCATTAGCATGTACCTGACAGAATTGTGCAACCAAATTTTGGAATTTTCCAAATCAGTTATGTGTTATATGGATATAAGTGTGACTTTACAGCAAAGTTTGAAGGTTATGAGTTAAGAGAGGATGGGATCCTCGCGTATAGACATAGAGTCTATGTGCCAAACGATCAAGAGTTTAAGAGTTTGATTTTGTCGAAGATGCATAAGGTTCCTTATGTTGGACATCCAGGTTACCAGAAGACCATTGTTACAGTCAAGAAGCAATACTTTTGGCCAGGTATGAAAAAGGAATTTACGAATTTTATTGTGAAATGTCTTGAATGTCAGAAGGTCAAGGTTGAGCAATATCATTTGGCTCATCTGCTGCAGCCCTTGCCCATTCCTGAGTGGAAGTGGGAATTTGTTACTATGGATTTCATAACTAAGTTGCCTAGGACTATTAAGCAACATGACTCTATTATGGTGGTGGTGGACAAGCTTACTAAAGATGCCCATTTTATTCCAGCAAAGTCAGCACACAAGTCGGTCGACATTGTTGAGATATACATGCATGAATTTGCTAAGTTGCATGGTGTTCCTAAGACAATTGTATATGACAAAGATTCCAAGTTCACCTCGAACTTCTGGAAAGGTTTATTCAAGGGATTTGGAAAAAGTCTGAATTTCAACACAACATATCACCCTGAGACGAATGGTCAGACTTAGAGGGTAAATAGGGTGATTAAAGACCTGTTGAGGATGTATGTGATGGAAAAACCATCCAAGTTGGAAGATTACCTTTATTTGGTATATTTTTCTTACAACAATGGGTATCAGGCATCCTTAAAGATGAGCCTATTTGAAGCACTTTATGGTATAAAATTCAACACGCTTATAAGTTGGGATAACCCTACATATCGTGTAGTAGTTGGGTTGGATTTGCTCCGGAAAATGGAGGATCAGAAAGTAAAGATAAGGCAGAATTTAAAGGTTGCTCAAAATAGATAGAAAAGATGTGCAAATAAAGGCAGAACTCACAAGGAATTTGGATTCAGTGACCATGTGTTTCTGAAAGTGAAGGCCAGGCACAGTTCCCTGAATTTGGGAAAGTGTTCTAAATTAGCAACACATTATTGTGGGCCATTTGAAATTCTTGAAAGGACTAGTCCTATCGCTTATATGCTTGCATTTACTGCATCCTTATGCATTCATAATGTTTTCCATGTGTCATTTATTAAGAAATATGTACTTGATGTTAATCATGTCATTGATTGGAATGTGATTCAAGTGGAGCCAGAAGGCATATTTTGAGTGTGATCGGTTTGCATATTGGATCGAAAGGTCAAGTAGCTCCAGAATCAATTCATGGAGTTGGTAAAGGTCCAATGAACCTGGTACGGTCCTAAGGATGCAACCTGGGAACGTGAGGATGTCATGTGAGCAAAGTATCCTCATCTTTTTTATGATGTTTGAAAATTTTGTATGTATATACAACGCATTGTGGACAGTGCATAAATAAGGGGAAGGGGATTGTAGTGTCCATGATCTGGAACCCTTTGTAATTGTACATATAGGTTGGTGAGCCAATTGGTACCAAGTATAAATGCAATGAACATTAGGATGGTGAGCCAAGGACACCTGGTTTTGGGGTGTTGCGAGCATCAGGGCAGTGCACAGAAAAGTGTTAACAACGAGAAAGTGCGCACAGTCTATGTGTTGCGCGCACTTGGGTAAGTGTGCACATTGAACTGTGTCGTGTGCACTTGGGTTAGTGCACGGAAATGAATGTGTATGTTTTGAGGCGGGGAAGCTTGTATGATTATGAGGTCAGCCAGCCTAAGCACAGATAGGCCAGTGTGCCTATCCATGTCAATACAATCATGAATATTAATATAATATTGCATCGTTGGATGTTGACTGACTCAGATGGAAAAGAGATGGGGGGGCCTACTCCACCAAAAAAAGGAAAAAGGGGGTGATTCATAAGTCTTAAGAAATATTTTATAATATTTTCTTGAAAAGGGTAATGAGAATATGTTTATCCTAAGTTCCCAAGGGTAGGGAATGGATCACCAAGTGTCTTAAAGTTGCTTTTGGAGGTGACAAGTGTCAAGTGGAAGGCATGTAATATATATTGTTAGCCTCAGTGTATTTTTGAGGGAGATTATTATTATTGATGTTGTTGGCTCTCGTGAGCGGAGGGGGGTCAGACTTTATGGGAAAATGTGATTATTACCTTATCTGTCAGAGAAGCTTGTAGGAAGTTGTGGGGTTGTATCCAAAGTTTCAATGTTGAAGAGTCGAGTTGGTAGACTATGAGCAGGCTCTTTGGGTGAGAGACTGGTTGTTGTGGAGTGGTTTCCATACCTGTGAACATACTCTCTAGGCAAGGGTTATGTTGAGAATTTTTCCCTAGTGCGTTGTGCACTAGTCACAGGGCTCAAAGACTTCTTGTCTGGTCTATTGCTAGTAACCCTTGGAAAGGAAGTTGTGCAATCGAAGAACTATTGACCAGCGAAGGGGCACACTTCCTTGGGTGTGACAGTTGTTTGGGGAATGAGGAATTGTGTGCTAGTTCAGCAATGGGCACTTAGGACTGGGAAATTATGGTGATTTCAGGACATAGTTTGTGGCCAAGAACCCTTTTTCCCTGGTGGAGTTGAGCCCCAACTCGGGGGTGATATGTCATTGAAATTTTATGAAAAAAAATGTCTATGGTTGGGAGGAACGTCTAAGTCAAGGTCGCAGTTGGTGTTTTTCATAAAAGATAAGTGTTATTTATGTGCTTGTCTTGTCTAATGTGTGCTTTCTTATTTATGGTTGATTTGGGTTAAATTCTTGTATTTCGTTGCACATAAGTATTTGTTGTTACCATGTTTAATGATGCTTACACCTATGAGTATGTTGCATATAGTTTGTATTTGTAGATATGCATGGATATAACTAATATGGTTAGTTTAGCCTGCTATGTTAACATGGTGATGTTGGTTATGAGCTGATAAGAAGAGGATTGAGTGGTCAAGTGTGTAAGGTGGTAACATGTGTATTCTATTTAGTTGGAATTTTTGGTTGTGATGTGGGAACAATATGACAGTGTGCGCAAGTGGTGTGCACATATTTGAAGTCATTTTCGCTGCTTAAGGTGGTATTGAAAGAAATTGTTGTTTATGTTGTTATAAGAGTGTGGTGTGACTCAGGCTTGGGTCGAGCACATTACTAAGAGTTATATTGCGCGAACTGAACTTAAAGTAGACCCCACGCAGTGTGCTCCTACTACGACATTGCTTAGTGGTGTGTTGGGATTGTTACAGTTTGTTTGTTTCAACGTAGGGGTAAGGTGGTAATAGGACACAGTGGGTCTCTGGGTACGTTAGCGCACATGGGTTAATTGACGTGACACAGCTTGGTGTGGCAGGGGACGTTACATCCCTCTTGCTCAATAGGGCTTGAAGTCTCATATGTGTGGTATATTATGATTTATTTTTCATTTATCTTTGTTTGTAAAGGTTAAATGAGGGGTCGGCCCCACTTAATTCGAACATTTGTAATGTTATGTGGACAAAGGTGTAGTGGTAGCCTCATATAAGAAGGCTAGTGATACCTCTTTCATTTTCTGATCATCTCCTCACTATTATGGGGTTAAAACTTCTAAAATTTTCACCCTTTTGGGGTTACAACTTCTAAATTTTCGTCCTTTTCGCGTTACTAGTCTTTCTCTCTCATGCACTATGCTTGGAAAGGATTTCTTTTGGATGATTTGTTGATTTTGGATAGATATTTCTGCAATTAGGGTTAAATGTTCATGGTTTCTTGGATGCAATAAGTAAATTTATGCAATTTTATATTACATTTTTTATGTTTATGGTGAAATTGCTATTTCATTGCAAGAAGTCTTATTTTATTGAAACCCTCAGAGAGGAAGATAAGTTCTTCTTCCTCTCACAAATATTTACTTGTTCAAAATTTGTGAATTGTCCTTGCTAGGGTTAGAACCCTAAAGCTCTAAAGTGCTAGAACTTTAGGATTTTATCCCTAGAGAATTGATCTTTGACCTAGATGAAGCTACGAGAAGGGAGAAATGATATCTTGGGCCCAAAAGTGATTTCACCCTAGACGTCCTTCTCCTCAAATTATAAAGCCTAAGTCCCAAATTTTCTTGCAAATTAGGGTTTGGACTCTACCTCTTGATTTCAAGTAGATCAACCTTCAAGCCTGGATGCATTTGAGACTCCATAGCCCTGGAAAGGAACTAATATGTAAGTGACCCTTATGGTGAAAGCAATTGATAAAAACCTTCTTTCAAATCTCTCAAATATTCTACCAACTCTACTAACTCTAATGCTAGCAAACTTACTTATTTAGTGTTGTTATAAAAGTTTTCTATATCCATCTAAAACCACACTTATTTGTTGCATACACCCATCTAAAGGTGTCTTAAATCACTCAGAAATTCCATCTAACAATTAGATAACATTATATTGGTTATATGCTTATTTTTCATGGTCAATAGCGGTATTTTTTAGCACTAATTAGTGTTATTGCTACAAATCATTTATTGTTGTCATACAATTGCTTATTGATGCAAATCTATAACAACCATTGCAATATACCTTGTCTAGTGTCTAAAGAGGTTAATTTTGCATACCTTAGCTTGGTAGTTGTTGTATATATGCTACAAAATGTTCTTGTTCTGGGCAGGTAAAAAAATCACCTTCAACCTCTTCTCTTTCCTATACCTAAACCAACAAACCGGTGATCAAGATAGGGGGTGGTAGGCTTGGCTACTAAACTTGTTATTTGATTCCTTGAGGTCACGAGGGAAGCCTCCCTTGTGGTGGACCTCTTACATCATTAAAATGAGGGAATATCCTACTAAGGTGACAGTGTTAGTTTCTTCCATAGTTACACAAGATTTGGGGATCTTGTGGTGGGATTTGCAAAAGTACAAATCTTGCATTCTGAAAAAGACTATGTTTAATAATAAAAAATGATCCAATCTCTTTGTGATCCCCTTTATATCTCTTATGTTATTACTCGAGGTGGGCAACAGAACTATTGGTTCTACATCAACAAGACCTGCCATTTCAAATTGGTTAAGGAAATAATTCGCTAAGACATCCTCCCTGGAAGTGGAACCCTGAATCTCCTCCCGACTCAAGGTGAGATTCAGATTACCTACAATAATTAAGGAATATGATTGAATACAAGATGAACCCAATACATGGTTCCATGATTCTTGTTGATCCACATAGGGCCCATAGATATTGAGCCAAGAGAATGAGAGGTCCAAGGATTTATTGTACAGTTCTGTGAACAATCCAAACGGTAGAGAAATTACAAAGGAAACAATTGGCATTGAATCCCATTAGCAAAACACTGAAGAGACCATTGAATCATTCCCCAAAAATTTCTAACCCATGAATATCTTATCCAGATCGACAATGATTGGGATACTAGGACCCATTAGTTCCTGAATGAAAATCACATTTGGCTTATCTAATTCCACCAACCTTTTAAGGGAACACTTTTTGTCCCTTCCCTCAAGGCCAAGCATATTAGTTGATAGTATTTTCATAACGAAGGAAAGAGGGGGATACATCCTACTCTAAGGACCCCTAACTTGAGTTGCTTCATCACCTAAGAGACCTCTCAAGCGGCTTGCTCCTAACCGTGTTTGATAGTTGACTTATGGTCGGCTATGGTTAGGTCAGTATCTTTGAATACATCATATCCAAATCCTCTGAAGGGAGGAACAAAAAGATCATGAGACCTAGGAAAATTATTGTAAGTCTCCCTCCCCAAGGACGAGGGCGAGGAACCTAACCCACCCATATTAAGTTTGATTGACCAATTTGATTGAATAGACTCAAGATCCCTAGACAATTATGCCCCCAAAGACAACCCTACGAAGACCAACTCCGACTTATGCAATGGATCTCCCCCCCACAGATGACCCCAAGTCTCCCACAAGGACCATGTGAGTCTCCCTCCTTTGTTAGTTTCTTGTGTGGATGTCCCCTTACTTAAGAAAGGGAGGTCATATCTCTATTCTTGTAATAACTTTCATTCTCAAAAAAAAATTATTTATCCCTCAATTGCAACTCCTACCTTCTCCCTTTCTCATGCAAGGAATCTGATACATCTATATATTTCTGAAAGAGTGAATCACCTTCGTGAAAAGGTTGCATTGTCTATCTAGTCCATCATGACATTACAGCTTGAACATAAGTTGTTAAACTTACAAATCAAGGTGAACTCCAACAAGTACTCCATTTATTGTTTGTAATCCCATTCCAGTTGAGAAAAGATAAGTCACGACTTCAATGCAGGAAGGATGGGAAAGTGCCTTTGAAGATTTGTTAACCTCTTTTCCTAGACAACATACACCCCTAGTTCTTTTGTTTATTAGACACACTTTTGAGGAAGTTAGTAAATTGGGTTTAGCTTGGGTGGTCTGGAGGAATGATTGTTATCCTCCCCTCTTAGGTACAATTCCCACAAATGATATGTTGAGATCATAATGAGTATATTGTTGTAATGGGTTCGAGCCTTGTTGTTGACCAACCTTGTGCCCTAAAGATTCTAGGGTTTACCATGTGTACGATCCTCGAAATGAGCGGAAGTAGTTGGGGGTTTTCCCTGTGCTTTGTAACCTGGAAAAAAATATTTGGATCAAGTGCCAAGTTTGTAAGTATAGAGGAAAGGAATATAAAATATGCAGATGGTAAGAACCAAACTCCCCACAACAAACACAAGATTGGATACAAGAGGGGATGGGACGGGATAGAAAGGTGGGCTCTACAACTTTATGAGCACCGTCTTCCGACAACTGAATAATATAGGAACGAAAAACAAGGCATTTATATAACATCATCATCATTAAAAAATCCCCTCATTATCATGGGATTTCAACCAAGGAATATATATAGAATTTGTTTTTAAGAATCACCATTGCACCCTAAAAGTTGACAATAGGGTTTGATTAAAAGTTGTTTGCTAAAAATGATACTCGTAACAAAATAAATTCCTTAACAAATTTAGCAGCATGCAATTTCTGAATGGCCTTAAGTTGTTAAACTTGCAAATCAAGGTGAACTCCAACAAGGACTATGTCTCTTATATGGAATCCCATTCCAGTTTGCAATAGCAAAGATAAGTTGCAGCTTCAATGCAAAAGGAATGGACAGGTGGCTTGGCCATGGAATGAAACAATTATACTCGTCTACTAGAAACTTGGTGCATTTGGGGGATGAGGAAGATGAAATAGTCTGGACCTAGAAAAAAGCAAACGGCGCTCTGATGGAAAAAATGGGATATGATGTGATATCTCATGGTTTGTTTGTTGGGGAAGTCAAATGGTGGTCGTAGGTTTTTTGGAAATGGAAGAGCCTATTGAAAACACGTATTTTCACATGGATGGAAATGGTGAACAGGATCTTGATGTGGGATAATGGTCAAAAGAGAGTTTGGTAGGGTCTGAGCAGGTGTTTGTTATACAAGTCAACTGAAGAATCGGTTAATCATTTGTTTGTGCAATGTTCCTTCACAAATTTGGTCTAGATGGAGGTATTTTGAGCACTTAATGTCCCTTATTGTTGGCAATTCGATTTGTTGGAGCAATGTATGAGAGAATGGGTTAGAGACCCTCATAGAGAAAACTTTAAAATCCCTTCCCAGTTATGTGTTATGGGGAATCTGTCTTCAGTGTAATATATCCATGTTCAAATACAAGTGTGGAAATTCATAATTCGTTGCTCACAAGATGAGCATGGAATTCAAGGAGGTAAAGAGAGACCCCCCTTATTAAAGTGATTAGATTCAGATTTGGTCCAATTTTTTTATCAATATGTCACCTAGAGCTACTTTGATGGTGCCATCCAGGGATCTTGAGCTCATTGTGGCATAGGAATGGTTTTGTTTCTCTCTCAAAATCATTTTTATTGGCTAAAGGTGGGTGCGTGGTCTAGAACAAATACCAAGGATGAATTGTTAGTGCTTTGGACTCTTCTTCTCTTTGCAAAAGAATTGGTCATTCAACATCTTGAAGTGGTAGGGGACTCAAAGTTTATGGTAGAATGGTTCCATGGAAAATCACACTTGGATAACCTTACCCTAATCCCATGGTAGTGAAGAATTAGGGAGTTACATGATTTCTTTGTTTCAGTTTCTGTCAACCACATATATAGGAACTTCAACCAACAAGAAGACTTGCCATCAAAAGAGGCTATCAATTTAGTCGAAGGGATCATGGTGTGCTTTAAGTTCCATGGCAAGGTGGCCTTGGCTGAGTTTCAAAAGCACCTATACTAATCCTTGTTTCTTATAATGGGTTTAGGGGATGGTTTGGCAATATGCCTGTGTGGGTAATCTGAAATGTCTTTTTCATATGCCTAATCAGTTAGGATGTATCTATATAAGAATAGTCTCTTCTTTTAGGATCCTCTTGAATGTGAGTTTGAATATTTTGCAGACCAATTCTTGGTTTAAAAGGAACCGATGGAGCCCCCGGGGGGGCAGCTCAATTGGCAAGTGCCATGAAAATGAAGTTCCATGAGGTTTCGAGTTCAACTCCCCCCTACTTACAATGTGTGTCACGTATGGGGCCTTGTGGGCACACCTTGAGGTTATAGTGGTAGAAGTTGGATAACACGGCCACGTGTAACACGAGCATGTGCCCAACTAGTTGTTGATTCCTCCAGACATATAAAAAAAAAAAGAACCGATGGATGTATATTTTGATTTCAAACAAATTAACAAATATAAAGTTTTTTTCGGAGAAAAAAAAAAAAAAAAACTAGAAATGCCTATTAATAAATAAAACCTATTAATAAGAAATAATAATAAGGAAAACATATTAATAACCATTAATAATAAAATCTTAATAAAATCTGAAAGAAATAAAAACCTAAAAATAAGAAATACCTATTAATAATTATTAATAATAAATACCTAATATAACCTATAAAAATAATAATGTATAATTAATAATTATTAATAAAGATAAGTATGAAATAAGATGTAATGTCCCCAAGGCCGAGTCCAGTTGTAAATTTGTTTATGAAATGAGTTGTAAAAATGTCTTATAGGCTGGTGAGCCAAGTTTGTATAAGTCGGTGAGCTTATGTGATTGTTAGGCCAGAGAGCCTAAGGGTTGGAAGCCAAGGGCCTGATTTTCTACCTGTATGTATGCAGCACATTAATAAAAATATAAACACCACCGCGTGCAGACCGACCACGATGAATGAGTGATGGGGGACTAAGATTCCACAGAGTGGGCAAGGAATTAGGGGCTAGAAGGTGGGAAAAGGGGCTAAGTGTTGAGCCTAGGGGCTAAGCCTAAGGGCTTAAGCCTTGGGAACAATATTTTATTATTATTCCAAATAACATGTGCATTTTATGCTTTATTTTATCCTAAGTTCTTGGCAAGGGAAAACGTGCAAAGGGGATGCATGTTGATGGAATGCATGTAGTTCCAAGGGTGACAAGTGTCAACCCTATTGCATGCAAATAAAATGGTTGAGATGAGCCGTGAGAGGGATCCCTCCTCCATTCCACTCGACTGCCTGAGCGTGTACGGAGCTCTGAACAGTACGACCAACCCAACCTCTGCAAGAATACCTCATGCATTTCAGAGAGCCGAGAAGCCTGTGTTCGTTTCGGAAAAGCCGGGTTCAACCGCTTCGTTTTGAGGTGTGGAGTCTGTGTCGATCCCTACAAGAATTGCTTGTCACACAATCCTGAAAACCATCACCGTGAGACCTTGCCGTCATTCTTGAGCCTGTTTGGGAAGCCCGTGTCTGTATTCCCAGTTGGTTGTGGTGGCCACGCAAAGCTAGTCTGCGCGTGGCTTGCTGGCCAGTGCAAGTTGTGATTGAGCCTGTGTATGACCTCTCTCCAGGTGAGGGAGGTGACTATTGTTGGAAGAGGCAAGTTGCCAGGCCTGTGAGCAACTCTTTCTAGGTGAGAGAGTTTGTTGGGAAGTGGTTTCTTCCAGAGAGTGTCCAGCACTAGCTTTGGGCTCTAAGACTTCCTGATCCAGCCTTTTGTCAAGACCCAGAGAGGGAGGTGTAGCACCGATGGATTGTGCTTGTGAAGGTGTATACTCTCGGGAAGAACAGGCATGTGGGGAATGAGAGTCTGGAAGTAGTGGGCGTAAGATGGCATCCTGGGAAGAATCCTTCCAGTCTTTCTCTGTTGTTTTCCCTGTAACCTCAGCCTAGCCTAGGATTCCTTTCCTTGGGGTGGAGCTTAGTCCCAGCTCGGGGGTGACCTACTGCTGAGCTAACGAGCAGTGTGGTCTAAGGCTGGGAGGTTCATGGAAGGCCTGCACGTGGTTGGTGGAATCGCCAAGGTTTTCAAAGATAAGTATGAGATGATGTTTTATTCATAATTCTGCATCTCTATGTAATTATAACTATCATGTAATCTAATGTGCATATCAATTTAATGTTAATGTTATTGATTGTATATTATAGCAGTAAATAGTATGTTTACTCTGAACTTAAATGTATTTCTTTGCTTAAACTCATGTTGTTTTTATAAGACCTGTATGAGCTATGTAAAAGGTGTGTTATAGATTGGTACCTGGCAGCGATAAAAGCCTTGATAACATAAAAAGTGGCGTTACAATTTGGTATTAGAGCCAAGGTTTCGACACTGAGCCTAGATGGGCCAGTTGAGTGGTCTTTAGACCGAGGGTGAGAAAAGAAATTGTGTCTAGAGGACCAATTTCGAACCTTGGTATGGTCTAGAGTGTCAAGGAGTTACTTGACCGTGCCTATAAGCTCAGGAGGTATAGCGGTGTTGTGAAACTGCAGCTGGTGTGGTATATGGCCACAGGGAGAGAGGACTCCACACCAGCAGTGCTAGAGCCTTAGGATCTGTTCGGGAGGGAAGTAGCGAACCCTCGTGACCGTCGGATCGGGAAAACATGTGCAGGTTTTAAAAACCCTTTGGAGTTGCACAGGAGCATGGGAATCGCGATACACAAACTCCTGAAAACCCGAGAAGATCTACGTTGTAGATCTGGGAGGAAGGCTCGACCGTTAGATTTGGTGGAGTCGCGCTCGATTTAGTCGCGAAAACCTTTCGGATTTCGCAAAGTCGGGAGATGGGAAGTGAGGAAGGTGAACACCTCCGAAACCCGAAACTTGAAATCCCGAAACGATCTACACAGTAGATCGTAGGAAGGGAGTTGATCATCCGATTTAGCGGAGGAGTAAACCGTAATTTGGGATTTCGGCAAATGGAAGTTTGAGATATGGGATACACGGACTCCTAATGCCCGAAACCCCGAAACACCGAAGAGATCTGCGTCGTAGATATGAGAGGGGACCTAACCGTTGGATTTTTGCTTGGAATGGACGTGGGTGCATGGATGTGTACCACATGCCAGAGAATTGAAAAGACAGGCGAGAGCGGTCAGACCCGAAGACGTCACCGATGGAGATGTGGATCCTCCGGAACATGCCACGCGCCATTGCGGTTAAGGGCGACAGTTGTGTTGTGGGCCCAGAGAATAAAGTAAATCGAAATTTTGGGGATTGTAGTGACAAGGAGTTGGAAGTCATTGCATAGTGAACTCCCGGGTACTGAAAACCCGAAATCCCGAAGTCCCGAAGCCATCGGAGACTGAAGAACCGTAATAGGTTTTAAGGGCGACAACTGTGTTGTGGGCCCGGAGAGCAAGGAAACCGAAATTTCAGATTTCGGGGATTGTAGTGACAAGGAGTTGGAAGTCACTGTATAGTGAACCTCCGGGTACCGAAAACCCGAAGTCCTGAAACCCGAAACCCCGAAATCCTGAAGTCTCAAAATTTTCGAAGGACATAAGAATTGTCGAGGATTTAACTGTTGGATCCTCGTGGACAAAAACCCTAAAAAAATGAAGTCCCAGAAATTTTGCAGAGCCGACAAAGCTCAAGAAACCTTGTGAAGTCAAATGTTTCTCACTCACGTTGGTTTATGATTATTGTGATTTTATTAAAGGTTTAAGGGCCTGACAACCTTCGGATTGATTGCACATTGCGTGTGCAAAGTTCAATGAGTGTCAGGACACCAGTTAATCGACGTCGAGTATAGAAATGGAAGAGGTGTGGATTGCCTCCATTTCAGAGGACGAAAGAGAAGGAAGAGATGTCAACCTGGGAGTCGAAGATCGAACTCCAATGGGCATGGAAGAGAATTAGACAAGGAAGGGCACATAATGAAAATCATTGAAGGATTGCAAAGAGATGCCCAAGCACGCTGAGCTGATAGCCGAAAGCTCATGAAATTCAGGGATCGGCAGGGTGAATTCAACTTAAAAATGTTGAAGTTCCTAGAAAGAATAGAAAAGAAATTGGCAAAAAAAAGTGACACAAGCAGATCAAAAAGTGTCAGGACCCCTAAGAGGAGAAGAAGATTGAGGAGTGGTAGCAGACATTACCATCTCTCCCCGAAGCATTCTAGCAAGGAAACACATAGTGGTTCAAGCCCGTCCCCTACTAGAAAATACCGAAAATATGGAAAGGATGAATTGAAAGGGGAGATGAACAAGATCAAGCCTCCAACATTTGATGGAGAACATAAGAAGGAGGAAGATGCCAAGACATGGTTGCTTGGCATGAAGAAATATTTCTAACTGCAAAATTATTTCGCCCATGCAGAAGGAAGAATTGCAATGTATCAACTGAAAGGAAAAGCATCCATGTGGCGGGATCAGTTTGTGCAAGTGCAACGCATCAGAGAGAAAGATGTCACTTGGAAGGAGTTTAAGAGGTATTTCGAGAAGAAATGCCTGACTAAAAGATACTATGATAGAAAGATGAAGGAGTTCTTCGAACTCAAGCTAGGCAGCATGACCATTGATGAGTACAAACGAAGTTTTCTAGAACTACTGAAGTATGTTCCATTCATCAAAGACGAGGCTGTCAAGATTCAGAGATATTTGAGTGGACTGCCACCTTCCATGGGTGACAAGATTCAGTATGATGATACTAAGACTATGGAAGAAACCATCAGAAGGGTTAAATTCTTATTTGAATAGCAAAGAGAAAAGCCTACCATTCGGAAGGCTTGGAATGATCAGAGGAAGTTTAAGAAGGAACAGAGGCAGAAGGGAAAAAAACCTTCCTTTTTCAGAAATAGTCTTCAGGGACATCCATCGTTTAGAGAGCCGAGAATGACTGAAGAGGGAGCACAAAGACAGGGACAGATGCCCATTCAATGTTGGGGTTGTAAAGGAAACCACAAGTATAGAGATTATCCCCATAAAAATGGTAAAGCGAGAATTGTTCATATTGTTTAGCAAGCTAAAACAGTGGAGGATATGGGCAACAAAATGTCGAGGATCTACGCAGCCCTGGACAAAAAGCAAGCAAAATTTCAATCGCACATGATTGAAGTGGAAGGTATGATTAACAACCGACCACTTATTATTTTAATTGATTCAGGGGCTAGCCATAGTTATGTAGATCCTAGGGTGGTGGAAAGTTTGCTTTTATCAAGAAGGAAACATGAAAACTCTTGGCTAGTGCAGTTGGCCACAGAAACCAAAAGGAAGGTCATTGAATTGGTTAAGTCCTATTCAGTGGACATGGGTAGATTGAGCACTAAGGCTGAATTAAATATTATGCCTTTAGGGTCTTATGACTGCTTAATTAGGATGGACTGGTTGGACCAGCACCATGCCCTTCTAGACTGTCGTAACAAGAAGTTCACATGCCTGGATGAAGAAGGAAATCAGAAAACAGTCCAAGGAATTCCCAGAGTTGTGGTTGTTAGATAAATCTCAGCCATGCAACTAAAGAAGTGCTACAGAAAAGGCTATCAATTATTTGCAACTCGTGTGGAAGAAGCATCCAGAGATGCAGTCTCAAATATTGGAGACTATGAAGTACTCACAGAGTTCAAGGACGTATTTCAGGAAATACCTGGACTACCTCTGAAGAGAGACATCAATTTTTCTACAAATTTGATGCAAGGAGCAGCTCCAGTTTCGAAGGCTCCTTATAGAATGAGTACGCCACAGCTGAAAGAGTTGCAATTGTAGCTTGAAGAGCTTTTGAAGAAGGTGTACATTCACCCAAGCATGTCACCTTAGGGAGCCTCGGTCCTATTCATGAAGAAGAAAGATGGTACGTTGAGGTTGTGCATTGATTTCCGACAGTTGAATAAGGTAACTGTCAAGAACAAGTATCCTCTACTGAGGATCGATGATCTTTTCGATCAGTTGAAGGGTGTGAAAATATTTTCAAAGATAGATCTTCGATCAGGATATCACCAGGTGAGAATAAAGGATGAGGACATCAGCAAGACCACCTTTAGAACAAGGTACGATCATTATGAGTTCACGGTGGTGCCATTTGAATTGTCAAACGCACCTGTTGTTTTCATGTGCTTAATGAATGGTGTATTCAGGGACTATTTGGACAAGTTTGTCATAGTCTTCCTGGATGACATCTTGGTGTATTCCAAGTCAGAGGAAGAGCATGAGCAACACCTGAGAATGGTGCTACAAGTGTTGAGAGAACACCAACTGTACACCAAGCTGAGCAAGTGCTCATTTTATCAAAGGCAGATCCATTACTTGGGACACATTATATCAGAAGAAGGGATCATTATGGATCCTGAAAAGGTTGAGGCCATCCGAGAATGGTCAGTGCCAAGGAATGTGGCAGAGGTTAGATATTTTATGGGTCTAGTAGGCTACTACAGAAGGTTTATAGCCGAATTCTCAAAGATAGCTCACCCTATCACTTCCTTGCAAAGGAAGGAGAAGAAGTTTCAGTGGACAGAAGAGTGTGAGAGCAGTTTCCAGCAATTGAAGCAGTTGTTAACTAGCACTCCAATCCTAAGGATTTCAGATCCAAATATGGAGTTCGTGGTGTGCACGGATGCGTGTAAGGAGGGGCTGGGAGGAGTTCTCAGCCAAGAGGGATTTGTAATCTGTTATGAGTCCCGAAAGTTGAAAGAGCATGAAAGGAATTATGCCACTCACAATTTAGAGCTGGCAGCAATTGTCCATGCATTGAGGAAATGGAGACATTACCTCATGGGAAGGAGATTTGAATTGAGAACAAGACCACAACGGTCTGAAGTATTTATTTGATCAACCGACTTTAAATGTCAGGCAAACCAGATGGCTGGAGTTTCTATGTGAATATGACTTTGATATCAAGCATATCAAAGGGAAAGAAAATAAGGTGGTTGATGCACTCAGCAGAAAAGTGCACGAATTACATGCTACAACCATTAGCATGTATAGGACTGAGATTAAGGATAGAATTTTGGAAGCTGCAAATGATGATTTGCAGTACAGAGGTCTGGTAGCAAAGCTACAGCAGCATGAGATACCACAGACCCAGGGAAGTTACACCTTGGGAACTGATGGCTTACTTCTGTATAAAAACAGAGTGTATGTACCCAATGTCCGAGAATTGAAGCTGGAAATTCTAAAAGAAATGCATAACGTGACTTATGATGGACATCCTGGATATCAGAAGACTGTGGCAGTAGTCAAAATCCATTACTTTTGGCCGGGTCTGAAGAAAGAAATCACTAAATACATCACCATATGTATGGAGTGTCAGAAAGTTAAGGTTGAGCATAGGCAGCCAACAGGGTTGTTGCAGCCTTTACCCATTCCTGAGTGGAAATGGGAAGTGGTGACAATGGATTTTATCACAGGATTGCCCAGAACAAGAAAGCAGCATGATTCAATCATGGTGGTGGTGGACAAGCTTACAAAAGCTACCCATTTTATTCCACTGAAAACCACTCAGAAGGCAACGAATGTTGTTGATATCTTCTTAAAAGAAGTGGCATGCTTGCACAGAATTCCTAAGACAATTGTGTCTGATAGGGACCCGAAATTCACCTCAAATTTCTGGAAAGGACTGTTCAAGGGATTCGGAACGAATCTGAACTTTAGTACAGCATATCATCCTGACTGATGGACAGACAGAGAGGGTGAACAGAGTAATAGAAGACATACTGAGAATGTATGTGATGGATAAACCATCAAGGTGGGAAGACTACCTGCATTTGGTAGAATTCGCCTACAATAATGGGTATCATGCATCGTTGAAGATGAGCCCATTTGAAGCACTTTATGGAAGAAAGTGCAACACTCCAGTGAGTTGGGATAATCCATCTGACAGAGCAGTAGTTGGGCCTGAGCTACTCAAAGAGATGGAAGACCAAATGATAAGAATTAAACAAAATCTAAAAGTTGCCCAGGACAGGCAGAAAAGTTATGATGATAATAACAGAACCCACAGAGAATTCAAAGTGCGTGACCATGTTTTCCTGAAAGCGAAAACTAACAGGAGTTCCCTGAAGTTGGGAAGCTACGCCAAGTTGGCAACAAGACTTTGTGGGCCGTTTGAAATCCTGGAAAGGATTGGGCCAGTTGCATACATGCTTGCATTACCTGCATC
>CBVK0100026591.1:0-13839 GCA_900067695.1 Picea abies
AGTGGAGGATACATCAGATGGATGTCAAAACAACGTTCCTCAATGGGATCATTGACGAGGAAGTATACATAGAGAAACCTCAGGGAGTTGAGGTACATGGGAGGGAGTCTCATGTGTGTAGACTTAAGAAATCCTTGTACGGACTCAAGCAGACACCCAGGGCATGGTATTCCAGGATCAATGGGTACTTGCAAAGTATAGGATTTACTAAGAGTGAGGCGGATCCTAACTTGTACTTCATAGTTGTTGGAGAGGATCCTCTCATCTTGGTTCTATACGTTGATGATTTATTTCTCATAGGTGCATAGGAGCTTATTCCAGGGTGCAAAGTAGATTTGGCTTGTGAGTTTGAGATGAAGGACATTGGCTTGATGCATTATATCTTGGGGTTATAGGTATGGCAAGTATCGATAGAGATCTTCCTTGGACAAGGGAAGTATGCAGTAGAGGTATTGAGGATATTTAGTATGGAGGATTGTAAGATGATGGCTACACCTATGATTACCAATATGAAGAAGATTGACACTTCGTATTCAGAGTCAGTGGATCCCAGGATATACAGGCAACTGGTAGGGTCCTTGATATATTTGGTGAACACCAGACCAAATATTTTTTTTGATGTGGACACCTTAAGTCAATTCATGGTAGATGTTAGGGTCCTAACCTGCACATAGGTAGAGTAATATATTCGGATGTAAATTTGAAATCCTAGAAAGGATTGGACCAGTTGCTTATATGCTTGCATTGCATGCATCCATGACTGTTCATAATGTATTTCATGTTTCATTGCTCAAGAAGTATGTACCTGATCCTAATCATGTGATTGATTGGAATGTGATTCAGGTGGAGCAATAAGGCACCTTGCAAGATCATTTGGTGCGCATATTGGACAGGAAGAGCAAGCAGCTCCAGAATCGAGCCATAGGTCTTGTAAAGGTCTAGTGGACTTGGTACAGTCCTGAGGATGTGACATGGGAGCATGAGGATGCTATGCGGGCAGAGTACCCACATCTTTTTGAAGATTTTGAAAATCTTGTTGATATTATGTAAATGAGTTGCATTGAGGGATAGTGCAAAAATAAGGGGAGGGGATTGTAAAACCCTAGGCCGAGCCCCTATGAAATGTATTGATGTTTGTAGGCTAGTGAGCTGAGTGTTGATAAGTTGGTAGGCTTATGTGTTATAGGCTAAAGATCCTGGATGCTATGGCCAATAAACCTGATTTTTGTATATGTAATTATGCAGATCATTAATAAAAATTATACATTGTTGCGTGTAGACCAACCACGAAGAAAGAGTGATGGGGGACGAAGCTTCACCAGGTGGGGAAAGGGATGGGACTGAGAGGCTAGGAAAGAGGGGCTAAGCTAGAGGGCTAAACCCAAGGGAATATTATAATATATTCCTGAAAAATGAAAATATTAAAGTGAGGAAAAATAATCCCAGTTATCCTAAGTTCCTGGGAAAGGGAACGAATGCTAAATGGAGTGCATGCATCTCTAGGAAGACATGTGTCAACCTAGGCACATGCATTTAAAGCTGGAGAGTCAGCGCATTGGGGGGGTTTTCCCCCCATTCTCCCATCCTTCGCCTAACTTATCGAGCCTCAGTAATGGACCTATGCATCTTGGACGCACCTCTGAAACTAGTAACTGGGGAAGTTGACTTGTTTTTTCCTGTGAAGCCCATCATATCTGTACTTGCCAAAACCATGTTGTGACTTACCGAATTGTGGTTGTTGTGATTCCATAAGCTATATTGAACATTTTTTGTTGTCCTCACCTTACTGGAACTGAGTTGAAGTTGGTTGAAGAAGCAGGTGGTCAGGCCCGTGGTTGAAGAGGTAGGTTTTCAGGCCCGTGAGAAACTCTCTCCAGGTGAGAGAATTTGTTGGGAAGTGATTTTCTCCTAGAGAGAGTCCAACACCAACTACAGAGCTTTGATAATTCCTGATCCGAACTATTGTCGAGACCCTGAAAGGGGAAGTGGAGCAATTGATGCACTTTTGAGCAGTGAAGGTGAATATTCCCATGGTGGAACATGCATGTGGGGAATGAGATTCTGTGAGTAGTGGGCATAAGAAGGCTATTGGAGAGAATCCTTCCAGTTGCACTGTGCAGTCTCCTGTAACCTCAACCTAGTTTAGGATTCCCTTGCCCTGGGTGGAGCTTAGTCCCAGCTCAGGGGTGATCCACTACTGAGCATGATGAGCAACATGGTCTAAGGATGGGAGGTTCGTGGAAGGTTTGCACACCATTGGTGGATCTCAATTAAAATATAAGTATTTATTTCCCATGTTCATCCACATGCTATGTATTTATATATGATGTTACATCTATGGGTCTGTCTATATTACTGCATGTATGCTTTTACTATTATTTACACATTAGTCTGTGTATTAGTATAATATGGTGTTTGTCTATGGTTATATTTATAGGTAGATGATAATTGTTATTTCTACGAGATAGCATGGTCGACCTGGGTGGTCGGGGGTGTTAAAAAAAATTTGTATTAGAGCAGTAAGATGTTCCTATATGGTGTTGCTCGACATTTTGGGTGGATGGGGACATTACAAATTGGTATCATAGCAGTAAGATGTTTCTCTGTGGCGTTGTCCAACGTGTTGGGTGGCTAGGGACATTACAATCATGTTGGGTGTCTCTCCCAATAACCTAGATGTACTCCTCAAGTACCTGATGGGTTTACACAATCATCTACAAAAGCATGTGATGCTCTTCAATATAAGTACAATGGACGAGGTTTGTGTATGGGAACAATACTTGGAAAACATAAGCTAAAATAAAGGGAATCCAAGAAGAAAGAGAACCATAAAGCTACCAAGGAGGGGAAGAAGATTTGAAAAGGGGGAAAGGATAAGAAGACAACAACCACTACACATTAGATTAAATATCTTAGTAACCATTGCAATAATTACAACATTGATGGCCACAATGAGGAAAAATGTTGGAAACTAAATTTAGAGATGAACCCAATGAACTGCAAGAAGGACAGAAAGAAAAAGAACATTTTAGCCACATATTCAAGAAATCAGGTTGAAAGTAGCTCGAATGTGTATGAAAATATTGTATGCACATCTATGTAGAAGGAGGTGAATATGAGTATCGTTCATCACCTGGAAGAGAAGGAGATGATCGAGCTCTTCCACATCAATATTAAGGTCAAGAAGACCAATATATATTCTCTATTCAACTCTGGTTCATAGGATAATCTCATAGCAATGGATCTGGTCAACTATCTTATATTGGAGGATCACGATCATCCTATCCCCTATCCATGGGGTTGGGTAAACAAGGATGCAAAGATAAAGGTAAAAAAACAGTGTAAGATTAAATTTGTTGTAAGTGTTGATTATATTGATGAAGTGGAATTAGACGTAGTATCCATTTATTTATGTGGAGTAGTGTTTGGAATCCCCTACATGTATGTGAGGGATGCAATATTCATGTGGAGATAGAATCATTACCGATTGATCAAGGATGGGAATTCCTACACCATTAACGCACATAAAGGTAAGTCAAAGATCTCACTAGTAAGTTCCAACCAAGCCAAGAAGTTGATTAGTTCTAGTAAGAAATATGTTTTTATTTTCTTAAGAGAGAATCAATTCATTGATGAGTCAATGAGAGTGAAGGCATACTTATAAGGGTGTACTAAAGAGAAGAAACATTAGTTAGATGAGTTACTACATGAATACAAAGGAGTTTTCAAGGAGCCTAAAGGGCTACCACCCAAGAGAGATGTGGAGCATGAAATACAATTATTGTCAAACTCCCCATTGCCAAATATTGGGCTATATAGACAACATATTCTAGAAGCGAATGAAGTGAAGAAGTAGTTGTAGAAATTGTTGGAGTAGGGTGTGATTCGACCATGTACCTAACCTTGTGAGTCAACCATCATAATTGTTCCCAAGAAGGATAGGACTTGGAGAATGTGTATCTATTACAATGCACTGGATAAGATTACATTGAAGAATCAATACCATCTGCCTAGGATCGATGATATGTTGGACCAATTGTAGCATGCCAAGCGCTTCACTAAGATGGATTTGAAATCAGGTTATTTCCAAGTACGAGTCAAAGAAGATGATACCTGGAAGACTAGCTTCAATACAAGGAAAGATTTGTATGAGTGGTTGGTTATGCCATTCGATTTATGCAACACACTGACTATATTTATGATACTAATGAATGATGTTTTACACCCTTATCTAGATTCATTTGATATTGTTTATTTGGATGATATATTGTTTAATAGAATTACCTAGGAAAACATATCACATTTTATGCAGATGTTAGAGACTTTGAAAAAGCACTAGTTGCTGGCCAATATTAATAAATATGAGTTTTCTCTGCATTCTTTGGCGTATTTGGGGTATGCGATCGGTAGAGGGGATCTCAAGATAGATCTTGCAAAGATGGAATCCATCATGAAATGGCCAGTTCCTACAAATTTCACCGAGCTTAGGAATTTTTTTGGGGAAACACAATACTTGTGGAAGTTCATAGCTTTATTTTCAGTAGTAGCTGCACCACTCCATGCCATAACAACCAGTGGTAATATTTTCCAGTGGGCGAAGAATCAATAGAAGGCCTTTGATGAGATGAAAAGAAAGATAATTCAAGAACCAATGATACCACTAACAAACTTGCATAATCCCTTTAAAGTGGAGATATATGAAAGTGGGTATGTCATGGGAGTAGTACTGATGCAGGGAGGAAGTCCCTTTTGTTATCATTCTGAAGTATTTCATGAGATGGTCCAGAGTAAGATACAACAAACTAGGCATTACAAGTGGATGCGGTTTTAACAACAATTTCATTTGTTCATATAGTATAAGAAGGGTAGCATGAATAAGTTGGAAGACATGCTTTCATGACCACCCACATCCAATATTACAACTTTGGGAACTCTGATGCACATGGAGTCTTTTACCCATGATGCATATAAAGAAGCATACACAAAAGATGAGGACTTCAAGGAGGTGTTTCAATAGCTACATGACCAAATTCATATAGAAGAAGGTGATGGAAAGGCTCACTATCATTTTTTAGAATGGTTTACTCTAAAATCTTGACAAGATATGTGTTCCTAAAGGTGAACGATTGTATCTTATCATAGAGGCTCACACATCCATGGTTGCATAACAATTTTGTGTTGGGAAGACAATTTCCAACTTACAAAGGTATGTGTTTTGGCCCAAAATGCAAGAAGATGTAGCCCAATATATTAGAGGATGAAAACTTTTTTGTACAAGCAAGCCTAGTAACATGAAACAAGGTCTATACCATCCCTTACCTATACCCACTCAACCTTGGGAAAGTATTTACATGGATTTTTTAGGAGGTTTAACAACAACCAAGAAGGGACATGAATATTTGTTTGTGGTAGTTGACAGGTTCAACAAAATGCACATTCTCGTTCCTTGTAAAAAGACCATCAAGGGATAGGAAGAAACAAACTTGTTCTTTGAATAGGTCTGAGTGGACTTTGGGATACCAAGGAACATCATCTCATATAGGGATACTAGATTTCTCAGTGCATTTTGGACTACATAGTGGGAGAAGATGGACACTAAGTTGAAAAGGTCTACAACATTCCATTCTCAAACATATGGGAAAACATAAGTGGTCAATAGAACTTTCGTGCAAATTTTGAGGGGTTACAATCAAAAGCATCTGAAAACCTAGGATGAAAATATGATCTATATGAAACACTCTTATAACAGAGAAGTCCACACTTGTACTGGTAAGTCACCTTGTGAAACTTGCTTTGGATATTTTCCATCTTCACCCTTAGATGTTGTATATGGAAATCAAGGAGGAGTGAGGAAGGACTTCACATGAGATTCATTAAAAGAAAAAAAAATTGTTGATAAGATTGGGAAGATCCATTTTCAAGTACAAGAGACATTGAAGAAGTCACAGGAAAAGTACAAGGCTAGACATGACCAACATAGAACAAAGAGAACATTTAGAGTGGGAGACATAGTATGGTTACAATTGAATAAGGAAAGGCTACATGGTCCTGGTAAGAAGATCAAGGATATGTGGTATGGTCCTTTTGAGGTATTGGAAAAGGTGGGAGATAATGTATACAAACTCAGTATACCGCCATACATGCACATTTACTCAGTAGTGAATGTGGAGAATATCAAACTCTATGATCCTTCCATGTTGGATCAGGAGGAGGAGCAGATCCTACCTTCCATAAAGGAATTGCACTAGGTGCTCAGGCAAATTTAGCATAGGACATAGTTTTGCAGAAGAAGTCCATAACTACAAGATAGGGGCAACATGACCTTTTGCAAATTGGGTTGAAAGGACAACTTCCAAGAAAAACGAAGTGGTACTCTAGGAAGAAGGTAGAGGAAAAATTTCCTCACCTCATTCAGTAAAACTTTTTGGGACCAAAATCCTCCCTAAATGGGGAGGTATGATCCATATTGGATCATTATGCTAAAAGCACATTTAGACTGTTTTAATCTCCATAAATCATTTCAAGGCAATGTAACTTGTCTTGCGTAACTCCAATGTAACTATTAAAGTCCCAAAATAAAATGATATCCCATGTGCATAATAACAAGAAATATCATAATAGAGACCCTAAAAGGATTCCCCATCCATGTGGACAACAAAATAAAATGAATCCAAAGTGAAGTAGTACACAACAACATAAATACACTGATAGGGAAAGCCTCATTTGATCTTAATCCACATAACACTGAAATATGGGCAAGTGTCACTGGGAAGGACTAGAACAACCACAACTATAGGGAAGGGAACAAGGTGTGCACATGTGGAAGATGTTTCCATGGTAGAAACATAGTCATGGACCTAGATGCGGACATAGTCAAGCTATCTTAGGTGTAGACTCAATCAATAGGGGCTTGGACTAGTGAATGCAACATAATTGCGGGCCAAAGGAGTTGACTCGAGCACACACCAAAAAATTGATGAAATGTTGAGATGTTAAATGATCACCTACTTAATGTAAGCCCAAATATTCCACATTTAAAACTCCACTACTAAAGTGCTAGAGTTTCTAAAATACAAAGTGAGAAGAAAATATCAAATTCCACTACACTTTAAGAGGCATCCACCTAATGGAAATACATTAAATCGAACAAGTTTTACTACTAAGAAACTATCAATGATGTTCAAAATAAAAATTAAACATAAAACATATGGCACGTGTACACTTGCGCATGAAAACATCCACCCATAGCAATGAATGTAGGGATGCAATATCCAGTTAGTGGCATTTTCCACAAGAACAAACCCATTATATCATAACTGCAAGCTGGTAATGAGTTTAAAAGGTCAAAGTAATCTCAATTCTCAACAAAGATATTGTTCTGAAGCCACCCTTAATAAGACTCAGTAGTATGATTTTGGTGTTGTAGATTTTAACCTTGTACAATTAATTATTGCAAACAGATTCTTAATAAAATAGAAAAGATGCAATGGCACACATACACACATTACACAGAGATTTTTACCCTAGAAAACCAAACCGAGAAAACCAACAACTTTTTTAGAGCCGCACCTCTAATATTTTATTCATCATATTTGTCATTGTTTACAATACAATATATACATAGGATACCACGGAATCCAAACCCCTAATCCATTATCTTGGATTATTTAACAACCCTAATTCTTTAATCAAAATTAGAAAACCATCAGTGAAAACCATGTGCTGAAAAACCGCCAATAAACCGACATTAAAAACACTAAAAAGAAATTCAAGGGCGCTACCCTAAAACCCCCATGCAAGGGAGCTCCACCCCCTTGTGACTCCATGAGTGGCGAGGGACTAGCCCCCCTCTAACCCCCCTACACTCGCGGTGCAACAGAGACACTAGATCTAGTTGTGCAAAGAATATAATGCATACCCAACATTCTCCCACTTGTTGTTTTCTTTGCATACATGGGGTTACAGGGTTACATATTCAACAATCCAGGGCATCAATTCCCATAGATCCTCCTCACCAAGATAAATTCTTAGTGCTCATAGATTTTGTTAATGAATCTACAATATTCTTCAAAGTGCCCACCTTCATCAACAACACTTTCTTTTCTTTAACCATTTCTCTCACAAAGTGATATTGAACATCAATATGCTTTGTCTTTGAATGATATGTATGGTTCTTTGACAAGAAGATTGCACACTGACTGTCACAATCTATCCTTACATCTTTTTGTACCAACCCAATACATGAACACAATCTTTGTAACCATATTGCTTCCTTTCTTGCATGAGTGCTTGTCATGTCTTCAACTTATGTAGTTGAGAGTGCCACTACATACCATCTTTTGCTCCTCCAAACAAGTTAAATAGATACTCGCTTGTAGATATTTTCTGATCTAGATCATGTGTCTTTGGACATTGATCTGTAGATAACTTTAAACGTATAGAAATAGGGACCTTGATCAATTTACATTCCAACATATTAAACCTCTACAATATCATCTCAACATATTTCCTCCAATTTAACCAAAGTTTCATGTTTTTCCAATCTCTTTTAATTTCCATGCCCAAAATGAAATTCGCAACATCAAGATCCTTCATGTCCAATTTAGAGGAAAAATGAGTTTTCATGTATTGAATAATATCATTGTGGTTTCCTATCAGCAACATATCATCCACATATAAGGCCAAATAAATGAGATGACAACCGATTAATTTGAAATACACACAATGATCCACTTTTATCCTTGTGATGTCAAGTCCCAACATATCAATATCAAATTTTTGAAACCACGTCCTTGGTAATTTTTTTAACCCATACAGGGACCTTTTCAGCCTACACACCAGTTCTTTATTTCCCTTCACAGCAAAGCCTTCTTGTTGTTTCATGTAGATTTCTTCTTCCAAATCCCCATGTAGGAATGTTGTCTTCAAATCCATCTATTCTACTTCAAAATCAAATGGAGCAGAACATATAAAATAAATCTAATTGAAGTTAACTTGGAAACAGGGGAAAAAAACTCACCAAAGTCAATTCCCTCTCCCTAGGAATAACCTTTTGCTACTAGCTGATATTTGTGTTTCTCCACTTTGAATTCTACATTCAGCTTCTTCTTAAACACCCATTTGTTGCCAATGGGATTTCTTTCAGTCGACAACTCCACTAGACCCCAAGACTCATCCTTGTCCAAGGTTGTCATTTCTTCAATCGTGGCCTTTTTTCAGAGTTTTCCATCCTTTGAATCCACTACCTCCATAACAGTTCTAGGATAATATTCAGTAATAAACAAAGCAAAATTTGAATGGAAATCAGGTGGAGTATACATTTCCAGTTGCCTTCTTTCCCAAAATGATCTCTTCAATACTCGTGTATGAGGATCTTCTTATTGTTGTTGTTCTTTTGTAGATTTTGATTCATCATCCTTCAACTCAAACTCTATTTTCTCTCGTTCTTCCTTCCTTGTTAGGACTTCCTATTGGACAAATCTTTGATTTCTCTAAATACCATATATTGCCTATACACTACCTTCATAGTTTCTAAGTTCCAAAGCTTATAACCTTTCAGGCCATCTTTATACCCAATAAAGATACACTTCTTAGCCTTTTTATATAGCTTGCTTGTGTTTTCCTTTGGAACGTGAACTTAGGAAACACAACCAAAAACCATGAGATGTGTGAGAGAGGGTTTCTTACCAATCCATACCTCGTGTGGAGTCTTGTCATACAGTGATGATGAGAATGATCAATTAACCAGGTAACATGCAGTACCCATTGCCTCTACCCATAATTATTTTCCTAACCCAACACCACTAATTATGAACCTTTCTTTTTCCATCAACATCATGTTCATCCTTTCTGCAACTCCATTATGTTGAGGGGTATATGGAGTAGTATTCTACATTTCTATACCACACTTCTTTCAAAGTTCTTCAAATTCATTTATGTGGAACTCTCCACCATTATCCATCCTCAATACCTTAATTATTTTCTCTGTTTGATTCTCCACAAGAGCCTTAAACTCTTTAAACTTGTCAAAGACTTCATATTTCTTCCTGAGGATATATATCCATGTATTCCTCGAGAAGTCATATAAAAATGAGACATAGTACACAGATTTTCCCAATGATTGAACTAACACAGGTCCAAACATATCATTTTGCACCAACTGTAAAATTCCATCTACCCTCGATGCACTAGAGGGGAATCTTACCTGATTCTTCTTTCCATATACACAATGTTCACATAAATCAAAATCTAGAGAGCAGTTAGACATACCTTCAACCATACCTTTACCGTGCAGTAGTTGAACACCCTTCTCTCTGATATGCCCTCGTCTTTGATGCCACAACATAGTCTTTTCTCTAGAGACTATAGGAATTTTTTCTTCTTCAGCTCCAATCTCAAGAACATTGGAACTATTGCACCCATCACTAATAGTGCTTCCCTGCATCTTATACAGAGTTCCAATCCAATCTCCCCTCACCAACATCATTTCTCCTCAAACCATCCTATAAATTTCTTTTTCAAATACTATTTTTACCCCTACATCATCCATTTCAAATTTCTAGACAATCCTGAAATGTGTAGAACACCAGGGAGTGTTCTAATCCTCCCATCCATGACATTCAACTTGATTTTTCCTTGTCCTATAATTTTGATCGTCAATTCATCACCTAGGAAAACATCACCTCCATCATACCTTTCATATTCACAGAACCACTCCCTATGAGGAGTCATATGAAAGGAAGTGCTTGAGTCGTCCAATCATGCCTCATGATATAAATGTGTGCTTGAAGAAGCCAAGTATGCATCTCCTCCTTCTTCCTTGGATGTTTTTTCTTCTATAGAAGGAGCATCTTAATATCCCTTCCCTCTCTCAACACTTTTGGATCCACATTTCTTCTTGTAGTGCTCTTCTTTTCCACATCTCCAACATACCTTTACAAACTTTCTTGTAGTGCTCTTCTTTTCCACATCTCCAACATACCTTTACAAACTTTCCAGGAGATTTAGATCTCCCACTTGAGGACTTAGATCTACCACTTGAGGACTTAGATCTATTTCTTTCCTAGGAGTGTCCTCTTGCAAATAATGCATCGACCCTTTGTCCTTCCATGTTCTTCTACCTCATCTCCTCTGACAACAAGGATTAGACCACATCATCGAAACTTAAAGTAGTTGTATTACTACCTATGGCCACAACCAGACTATCCCACGAGTCTGGTAAAGAGAACAATAAACTGATACATTTTCATTCATCAAAAATATTATTATCAACAGATAATAGTTTACTTGTCACTATATTGAAGGTGTTCAGATGCTCAGTCATTGAGTCTCCATCTTTCATCCTCAGGTTATACAGATTGTTTCGAAGGAATAGTTTGTTTACCAGAGAATTAGACTAATACAAATTCCCTAACTTGTCCCGAATGCCTTGGTTGTAGCTTCCCCTGACACATTTAGTAATAATGAATCTAAGAAACACAATTGGATTGTGCTCTTCTCCTTTTGATCCAAATTTTTCTAGTCTTATGTTAACATTCTTGTAGGTGAAGTCTTGGATCCACAACAATCCACTGATCTTTTTCCACCAACATATCTTCCATCATGAGCTTCCATTGCTCCAAACTTTTCCCATTAAATTTCTCAATCTCTATTTTCGAACTGCTAGCCATTTCTTTTCACCTAAAGAATCAATACCATGTATCTCCCACTGTAACAAGGCTTATCACAGGCCCAAGCCAAACCCTTGACCATAAAGCCATCCCTTTGAAGCCAATAATTGCTCTGATACCAAATGTAGATTTTAACCTTATACAATTATTTACTGCAAATATATTCTTAATAAAACAGAAAAGATACAATGGCACACACACACACACACATTACAAAAAGATTTTTACCCTAGAAACCCAAACCAGGAAAACCAACAACTTGTTTAGAGTCGCACCTCTAATCTTCTATCCATCATATTCTTCATTGTTTACAATACAATATATACATAGGATCTCACAACATCCTAACCCCTAATCCATTGACCCGGATTATTCAACAACACTAATTCCTCAACCAAAATTAGAAAACCAAGCGCCAAAAAAATGGATGCAAAAAATTCCCAAAAAAAAAATTCCAAACCCCCTGGGTAAGGGGGGGCTAGCCCCCTCCCCCCACTCTATTACGGTATTTTTTCCCTGTGAACTTGGGCCATGTCACAGCAAAGAGAGACCATATGTAAAAGATAGAACCTACCCTCTCACACAACAATGCTATAATAAAATAAGTACTTTAAGGAGAGAAGGAGAGACTCCACACCTTGTATCCTACATATGATGTCGAGCCTTTCTTTCCACCTTTGATTTTTCTCTTGATCTCCACTGGTATCAGCCTACAAAATAAGACTAAGTCTATACTACAACAAGGTAGTTATGAATTCCATTCATACATATAATGTGATAACATTCACGTATATGAAGCAAACTAACATATATCAACAAATTGAATCAATTTACACATGTATGGAGGGAAAGAGAACTATTTTATTGAAAACGATGAAAGTGGGTAGTTACAACCTAACTCTAGAAATCGCAACTACCTTGAAGCCAATCACCCAAGTTCTTTGACTAGTCCTTCAAGTATCAACTCAACACAATGGATCTTCCTCAGATGAATCGAAAGGAATAGGAACACACTCTACAACCACATATGGGAGAGGAAGGAATGCTAGAAAACAAGTTCCAGATCAAGGGGATGCTACTCAGAGGATCAAGGAAAATAGGGAAGCTTGCAAATTTGTCATCATAATATTGCACCTAGGTTTTCCCCCTCATCCATTCCCTCAAAGGTGTCTTTATACCATCCTCAAGGGGTTGAGATGGTTTTATTTTGTTGTGTACATGCCAAGGGACATTTAGGAATGAGCCCAACCGAAAACTTCACCTAAAGGAATATTTTATATTTTCATATTTTTTTAGGGCATCCGCGAGTTGCAAACTAGCAAGGTGTGGAAATCCGTGGTTTGCACATGGGTGACCCGTAGATGGCAACAAAAATGTTGTTTTTTAGATGAGTTTGGTGAAGGAGGAAGGAAGGAATTAAGGCATCCTCCATCATCCAACATGAGGGGTAGTAGGAGGCCAAAGATTTGGAAGGACTCAGATGAACAAATTGTAAGGACCACATAGAGGTATGACTCTGGCATGCACCAAATGGAATAGTACATGGTAGAGACTCTCTGAATAGTAATCAA
Source organism: Picea abies (assembly GCA_900067695.1). Lineage (NCBI taxonomy): Eukaryota > Viridiplantae > Streptophyta > Pinopsida > Pinales > Pinaceae > Picea > Picea abies. The sequence goes on from CBVK0100026591.1 coordinate 13,241, forward strand.
TAATGAATACCATTGACAAAGACAAGGAATCCACCAATGGGGTCAAATGGAATCAAGGTACTACATGAATCCCTATGTTTGATGATTTTTGTTGACGTCGAACACAAGGGAAGCCACTTAGTCAACGATCAATGATGGTTTGTCATTTGCTGAGCGCAAGGTCACCTATAATGATGGAAATAGGCCTAGGGTGCAACTGCACCCTAGGTCATACTCTCAGAGCAATGTATCGGAGTCAATAAGAGCAGAACAACCAACAAGAAGTCAATGGGGACCTTCTATACTAGCACAAGTGAGATACAAATACTTGTGATGATCAGATATACTTGATTGACACAGGAAGGCCGAATTGAAAGGTCAGATACTTTATGCATAATGGTTGACTCATGCATGAACTTCCCTTGAACAAAAGCATGACACATTATGTGACTTAGGCATCATAGATTATAAACTGGGATACATTTGTGATACAGGAGGCATCATCAAATGCTCCAAATGGTTGGAAGAATAACCAATCGTAGGAGATTATACTCAAAAAGGAGAAAAAGTATCCTAAAGCCATACTAAACCCAAAATATTGAGACATTGACTCAAATATT
>CBVK0100026592.1:0-13515 GCA_900067695.1 Picea abies
TTATGCTCAATGCAAGGAAGCATGTGCAGGATAAAGACACTTAGGGGAATGTCTCCTCCAAGGATAAAGGTGTCGAGTTGCAAAGCCATAAATTGCAAGGCTAGCAACTGGTAGGAATGCATAAGAAAATGGTTCAACAATAGAAAGATGAAGCCGACATTAGGCCTAGAAGCGCAAGCACTTAATATGCAATGCAATTACAACTCAACAAGATTTTGGAAGCCCCGTGAGTAGGTCAGCTAGCAAGAGATTGAGAGGAATTCATGAGGCTTCAACACAAAGACATGGAAGGACTACACAGGGCTTCTGAGCCTGTAGAAAATATTGTAGCATGGATGCCAAAAATGTCAATGAGGTACTAACCAGAACACCCATGGAGAGGTAAGATTTATCATTCGTAATGACACCTTTAAAGCAGCTTGAAGGTATGATATTGAAAACAAATGGGGTTGACCCTATGGCAGATCTGTGATAAATATTGATAAATGCATGGTGTGGGAGGAAATGAACCTACCCTATATGCCAGTAAGGGGAGCAATACTTGCTGAAGAATCCGAAAAAGGTGTTGATATAAGTATCAACATGTGGTAGGGGGACTCATGTAGGTAATGGCAATAAAAAGATTCAGAAGAAAATATGCAGCTTCAATGCAACGTCATGGCGAGGCTAAATAGGACTCCTGAGCCAAAATAGAAACTTGAAGCATGAGTGCCAAAATGCAAAGGGTTTCTAAGCTAGGATGTCAATGGAATACATGCTCTATCACGTGAATTGAAACACTTCTAAACAGCAAAGAAAGTTCCATGTCGCAACTCAATGGGATCGATCCTAAGGAAAAATGAAACAGGAAATGGATAGTGCAAAAGTGCATGGAAGGGAAAATCTAACTTATATTCTAGTTTCAAGATCATTACATGTTAGAATGGATTGACATGGAAGAAAATATACCAAAGAAAAATGTCTTCAAAGTCCTGTATATAAGACCAAAAACACTCACAGAGAAGTTAATAAGTCCAATATAGAAACCTCTAATAAAAACAAGTATTATGGGATATGAAACTTGAAAACAAGAAACCTTAAAAGTACCATATGTACAAAGGACCACATAGCCTTGCAGCTTATGCATAGTAGTTCTTTGGGTAGATCCCATTGCTAGGGTCAGGCCAAGGGTTTCTTTGGTAACCAACCTGTAAAGTTTACAGTTCAAAAGGAGGTCGAAGATCCATGATCGTAGCTTCAACCATAGCCTTATCTGAAGGCAACTCAACATCCATGAAATCGGGGCTCGAAAACTTACAAATACCAAGGATTGAGGTCTTACAAACAACAAGATAAAACTCAAGAGGGACAAAGTAGTCCCTCGGAATAAAAGGGGGAAGTGAAGGATCACATGCCCCAATTGGATAAAACACCTGATCAATTGTTGAGACCTTGTCTCGAGAAGGTAAACATAACTGAAAAAATCCCATCTCAGGAGCAAGTGAACACTGAGGATAAGACACCACATTATTCATTTGTGGTAGGGAAGAGTCTACTCGAACACTAGGAACACACAAAGGGGAAACCTAAGTTGAAATTGAACTAGGATGGTGATTATCAGATGAAATTTGATCAATAGTGACAATGTTTTTGTTGTGAGGGAAATGCATCACACAAAAAATCGTAGACACCACAACATTCATAGCATAAACATAATCACGCCCAAGAAGCATATTAAAGTCTAAAGGGCCTGTCACTTCTAACATATTGATTAGAACAATCTTCCGACCTAAGGTAATAGGAAAATGAGGAAAAACCCCAAATATTCACTAGTCTTTTGTCAAAATCCAACAGTTCATTGGTAGCTGACACAAGCTCGGGAGAACCCAATGCTTGCCAAGATGAGGAGGATAAAATACTTACAGAGGATCCTTCATCTAAAACACATCAACAAATGCCTTTCAACATAGATTCAACTAGAACCATTATCTAGAAAGGCGCAGAAGAAGGAAGGAAAGGCTCTACAAGATCATTCCAATCAAATAAAACCATCCTAGGACTTCGAGGTTGCGTACTCGAAGAGAGTGGAATGCCCCTTTGTTTAGAAGGTACTAAACTAGAAATTCTAAATACATAGTAGAATGATGCATCACTCCCTGAAAAAAGAGTGGGATCAGCCGAAGATTGTGTCGACTTGCCCACTTTGGAAGATTGGTCACTCTCCAAGAGAAGAGTGGGATTGATCGAAGATTCCATCGGTGCAACCACTTCCTCAACCACTGGTTGAAAAGGATGCAAGACAACATGGTCAAGAGACGCATCACTCCCCAAAACGAGACTGGTATCAGCCAGATATGGGGTCGGCATGATCACTTCATAAAAAAATGATTAATTAGATTGTTGGGAATCTGAAGACGACATAGAACTACAAGGGCCTTCATACAAGAACCACTCTCTTCGTACCACGACAATAGTAGGGCATGAATGAGTAATGTGATCTCCTTTATAAAGATTACAAGGGAACTTGGGTTTATGTCCTATACATCTAGGCTTATCAACCATATCAATGCCCCCAACATGACTTGCGACGGTCAGTGACATGCTCCTAGCATGACTTACAGAGGCTAGTAGATGATGTCTAAGATGACTTGTAGAGGTTGGTGACATTTGTCCATTATTACTAGTGATGACTAGACTCGTGCCCCCAACATGAATTGCAGTGGTTGGTTGATTGTCTTCAACATTACTCATAGAGGTTGGTAACTTATCTCTAACATGACTCGCAGAGGTTGGTGAACTAATGCCAGTATGACTCACAATGACTGGACTCATGATTCCAACATGACTCCAAGTTGTCGATTTCTTGTCCCCAGCATAACTCACAGAGGCTGGTGACAGGTCTCCAATGTGACTAGTAGAGGCTGGTGACTTAGTTCCAGTATGACTCGCAATGACTGGACTTGTTCTTTCAGCAAGACTTGCATAGGTTGGTGTTTTATCCCTAGCATAACTCACAGAGGCTACAGATAGGTCTCCAAAATGACTAGCAGAGGTTAGTGATTTCTTCTTCTTACTCTTCCTCTTCCTATTCCTTTTAGGCTTCTGGTTACTAGTAGAAATAATTTCACCAGAAGAGGGAGAAGGAGAAGGAATAAACTTAGTGTATGTAGAAGGTGAAGGATCAAAATCCTTATGATTATCGCGACATAAGGTGCTTATTTGAGAAGCATCAATACCATTCGAGACATTTGGAGTGGTCCACAACCAAACCAATAGTCCTACATTCAACCTAGTAATGCTCAAAGTGGCCATCAAGGGGGAAATAATGTTTCTAAAGAATGGAAAATCACAGGAATCCCCTTGGGCAAGGATTCCTTGGTTGGTCTCATTAATAACTTTGACCAAATCGTTCTTGTGCACAGGTTCACACCTTGCAGGATTTTTTATGTCCAAAAAAGTCTCACACGTTGATTCTAGCGAACTAATGGTATAAAAACCCACGCCTTCTAAGAGGAAACTTCATTCTTTCAACAGAAAGACCAGGGGTCCTTCCCGACTAGTTGAGTGGTTGGTCAACCACCCTGAATCAACGATCCAAAAATGGTGATACTAACACAACCTAAGGACAACTATACAAAGCAACACTCAATAAAAATTCTTAAGAGAAACATTGTAAGCAAACAACTTCTCCAAAAATTCAGCCCATGTGAATGAGGTCCTCAGTCCAAAGGAATGAAAAAGTGGAAAGGGAACTTCTGGACGAAGGCAAGGGGTGATTAAGTCTTGTGAACCAATGAACGAAGGAGTGAGAAGCAGTTATCCCGACCTCCACTGACCATCATTATCCAGTGCAAGCACCCACACTTCGCGAGGAACCCTCTAGCAATATTGAAAAGTGTGATACGAAATATTCCCCAGGTACCACGACAAACCCCCACAATCACCTCTGAGATCCCTAAGAAAATCAACTAAGGTCACCAACTCATAGTCAACATCCAGGGGGTACAGTCGATAGTCAAGATCTATTGGCAAGGGAATTGAGCCTGGAACTCTTTTAGAAGACTGATGTCAAATGGGTTAGTATCACTTTAATAAAATCCTGCAACATACGATCTCTCCATTGTGTTCAATTAAGCTGTGGAGGGGATATCTCCTTGGCTCTCCTTTACGCGACCTCGTGTTTGACTCCTATGTTAGAGGAGCTTCCCGGATAAATTTATACAACGGTTGGAGTTGACTCTCCCTAACTTAGACTCTTATGTTTGTTCAATGGCCTTGGAGAGTTATCTCTACAATCCTAATCCAAGGCCCTAACCCTAAACTTGTTTGTGAACCCTAGAAAGAAAGTCTATTACATTTTAAGTTTTGCATTCATTTTAGCAGTTGTTTTTATTCAAAGGGTATGGAGTGAAACTAATGTTGTTTGAGACTATTGCAAAAAATGAAACTTATAAGAACTCTGGCAAAGAAAACTTTACACTAATTCTTCAATGAAAAAGAGTTTCAAAAAAAAAATGCATGACCAATCCTTCAAACCTTGAAATGGAAATTTTTCCTATGCTAGTATCTTTTTCTTTTTCAAATAACAATGCAAACAATGCAAAGAAAGAAAGAGACCTGACTAGAAAAAACAACTATTTTTTTTCATTTTTGTTTTCTTTTTTCCAAAGGAAGCAACATGCCTAAAGACCTGAGTACTAGAAAGCAAATTCTTTTCTTGAAAAGTTCAAAGACAAGGTAACCAGAGAAGAATGACCAGCAAACAAGTAGTTTTATCTTTTCTGTTACTAAAAGAAATGAAATGTGAATGAGATGTGATTTTCCTTTTTCTTTTATGAACAAAGGGAAGAAGGTAAAGACGAAGAAATAAAATAGTCAATAATCACTAAAACACAACAATCAAACTGGAAACTTAGCCCAGCCACACATGACTGACCTTTCGACCCACCTAAAGAACCTTATAACCAAAAGAATAACCTATCGAAAAGCAAGATCTTTTAGATGATTTCAAAGTTTTTAGAGACTAAATACAACAATTAAAGGAAAAAGAAAACTCACCAGGCTCAGATTGTACTAAAGAACGAAACCAAATCCTCCAAACTAAGAGAAAGGCTCAAAAATCAAGTTTCTTACACAGATCTGCAACTGTGTACACCAACATTCGCAAACATCTGTAGGTCATACAGGGGAAAATCACAAATATATGCAATTCATAAAGGGACAAAGCGTGGATGCACTAGTAAAACTTGAAAAATAAAAGGCCAATTCAGAAGGAGGCTTCCAGAAACTTTGGACAACGTTTCTAGATGGAAAATTATTTGAAAAGAAAGCCTAGAAAATAGGTCAAGTTACAGAAATCAAAACCAACACGAGACACCCTAAGACTGACCCAAACTAGGAGAAGAGATCCCTAGTATGGTCGCCAATTATGTTATAGGATTTTTTCGATGTGACCTTGGGTCATGTCAGAACAGAGAGAGACCATATGTAAAAGACAAAACCTACCCTCACACACAACAATGTTATAAGAAAATAACTACTTTGAGGAGATAAAGAGAGACTTCGCACCTTGTATCCTACGTTTGATGTCAATCTTCGCTTTCCACCTTTGATTTTTCTCTTGATCTCCATTGGTATAAACCTGCAAAACAATACCAAGTATATGTTGCAACAAGGTAGATATGAATTCAAATCGTACATATAATGTGCAATAATTCAAGTATATGAAGAAAACTAACATATATCAACAAATTGAATCAATTTACACATGTATGCAAGGAAATATAACTCTTTTATTCAAAATGGTGATAGTGGGTAGTTACAACCTGATTCTAATCGTTGGCAATGCCTCTAATACAATCACCCGGGTTCCTCCACTAGTCCTTCAAGCATCAACTTAGCACGATGGCTCTTCCTCAAAAATTGAAAATAGATGAAAAATAAACATTTAAAAAAATAATGTGGAAACATTATGGATTGAAAAATTTTAAATATAAAAAAAAAAAAAACACCTAAAAAGGGAGGGGGGGTGTTACCGGTAGCACCATTTTTAAAAAAGGGGTAAAAAATGTGACCCCCCAAACAATGAGAACTTTGTAGAGTTCTTGTTAAGTTGCTAACTATGTTTACAACCTCTGGTTCCAAAGCGTTAACTTCTTAGGGTTACGTGGTTGAGATATCGACTGGACCAATTGGTACAAAAGCATCGGATTGATCAAGATGTTGCCTTAGCGGAGGCAAGGGAGAATGATTTCTAACTTCTTCTTTTGGTGGAAGACCTTGAATTCTCCTCGATCTATGGGATGGTTGATCAACCACTTTGAGTTGTCAACTCTAGGTGACTATCCACATGCCTTATTAAATCAATCTACGATCACCAAGAGCACCACTAAAAAAAATATTGGAGGTAACATCAAACACAAACTACTTTTCCAATATCCTAGCTTAGGTGGATTAGGTCCTAGAACCGTAACAATGACGAAGGAAGGGACCTTATGTACAAAGTAAAAGGTTGATTAAGTCTCATGGACCAACGAACGAAGGAACGATAAGTAGTTATCCTGACCTCCATTGACCAACCTTACATGGTGCAAGTACCCACACTTCACGGGACACCCTCCAGCAGTATTGAAAAGTGTGATATGAAATCTTCCCTAGGTGCCATGGAAAACCCCCGTAATCACCTCTGAGATCCCTAGGAAGAGAAACTATGGTTACCAACTCGCAATCATCATCCGTGAATATGTTGCACTGAATTCTCCTTCATTTCATAATGTTTGCTTGGAATACCAACTCGCAATCATCATCCGAGGGGACAGTGGACAGTTGGGATCGAATGTATGGGTAGGGTAAAAATCCTGAAGCTTCGAAAGTTTTGCCTCTCATGGAGGTAAGGCACTAGCGAAACCCCCAATATACGATCTTTCCACTATGCTTATTTAAGCTTCAAAGGGGTATCTCCTCGACTCTCCTTTATGCGACATTGTGTTTAGGTCTTGTGTGAGAGGAGTTTCCCAACCACACATATACGACAATCATATTTTACACTCCCTATCTCAAGCTCTTAATTTCATTTTTGTGGCCTTGGAGAACTTTACTCTCCAACCTAAACCAAGGCTCTAGCATAAACTTGTTTGTGTATGCTATATAGAATGTAAATGTCTAATAATTTTTTAAATAGTGTTCATTTTAATGGTTTTTGTTTACTCATGGTTGTGGAATGAAACTAGGTGGTGTTCAGATAGACTTAACAGAAGCACACTTAAGAACAAAAAAAACAAGATGTAGTTTCTTCAATGAAAAAAGAGTGCAACAATGCTTCATATTAATGAAAACAAACTCTTACTTTTTCAAAAATGAAGACAATGTATTTTTTGTATGCAAGATCCTAAATCACTTTGTAATGAAAATCTAAAATGCTTTTCGAATAGCAAAGCGGAACAAAGTGAGAATGAACTTTGCAGACAATATTTTTTTTCTTTTTATAGAAGGCTACTATAACTGAAATCAACAACTACCAAAGCAAACAAAATTCTTAAAACTTGAATGCTAGTAAGCAAATTATTTTCTTGAAAAGTTCAGAGGCAAGGGAACAATAGAAGAATGACCAACAAACAAGTAGTCTTATATTTTTTGTTACTAAAAGAAAGGAAATGCATTTTTTTATTTTTCTTTTATGAGCACAGGGAAGAAGGTAAATATAAAGAAAGTGAACGGTCAAGAATCACTAAAACACAACAATCAAATTAGAAACTCAACCCAGTTATACACGACTGACCTTTCGATCAACCTAAAGAACCTTATAACCAAAAGACTAACCTAATCAAAAGAAAGATATTTTGGATGATTTGAAAGTTTTCAAAGACTTAACATGGAAAAGAAAGATATTTTGGATGATTTGAAAGTTTTCAAAGACTTAACATGGAAATCAAAAGCAAAAGAAAACCCAAAAGGCTCATATTATATTGAAGAACCAAACCAAATCCTCCAAAACTGAGAGAAAGGCTCAAAAATCAAGTTTCTTACACAGATCTGTGACTGTGTACACTAAGACTGGTAGACATTTGCATGTCATACAAGGGAGAATCATGGATGGATCATTAAAACTTGAAAAATAAAAAATCCAATTTAGAAGGAGGCTTCCATAAACTTAGAAAAAGTTTCTAGATGGAAGATGCTTTGAAAGGACATCTCGGAAAAAATGAAAAATTACAAAAATCAAAGACAACACAAGACACCCTAAGACTGAACCAAACTAGTAGAAAATATCCCAAGTATGGTCAACAATTCTGTTACGGGATTTTTCCCCTGTGACCTTGGGTCATGTGACAGTAGAGCAAGACCATATGTAAAAGAAATAACCTACCCTCACACACAACAATGTTATAAGAAAATAACTATTTTGATGAGAAAAGGAGAGAAGGAGAGAAGGAGAGGCCTCACACCTTGTATCCTATGTTTGATATCGATCCTCGCTCTCCACCTTTAATTTACCCCTAATCTCCACTGATATCAACCTGCAAAAGGAGACCAAGTCTATGTTGCAATGAGGTAGATACGAATTCAAATTACATATATAATGTGCAAAAAATTAAGTATATGAAGTAAACTAACACATATCAATAGATTGAATCAATTTACACATATATGGAGGGAAAGAGAACTCTTTTATTGAAAACAATATAAGTAGGTAGTTACAACCTAATCCTAATCATTGGCTTTGCCTCGAAACCAATTGCCCAGGTTCCTCCATCGGTCTTTCAAGCATCAAATCAGCAAGACGGCCCTTCCTTGAATGACCCAAAAGGGATAGGAACAAACCTTATGGTCATATAAGAGAGAAGGATTACTGAAAAATAAGTTCCAAATCAAGGGGATGCTACTCAGAGGATCAAGGAAAATAGGGAAGCTTGCAAATTCATCAGCATCATCTTGCACCTAGGTTGTCCCCCTCATCCATGCCTTCAAAGTTGCCTTTATAAAATCCTCAAGGGGTTGAGGTGGTTGTATTTTGTTGTGTATGGGCCAAGGGAAGTTTGGGAACAATCCCAACTGAAAACTTTTCCCGGAAATGTGGAATATTTTATTTTTTCATATGTTTTGAGGGCATCCGCGAGTTGCAAACTAGCAAAGCGTGGAAATCTGTGGTTTTCACATGGGTGACCCGCCAACAAAAACGTTGTTGTTTAGATGAATTTGGTGAAGCAGGATGGGATTTAAGTTTGCAAGCTAGGGAAAAGGGCTAGGCCATCTCACAAATGCAATTGATGTGTCAATTTTTTGTATAACACCCCCCCACGTGCCCGACACAATGCAAACACTAAATCTAGTCATGCAAAGAATATAAGACATACCCAACATGTGTACCATAAACTCAAATCCATCTCCACACTTTAAGTGCATCCTCAATAAATCAATTAGCTATTGAATCCCTAAACCAAAATCCTAAAACGTATTCACTCTCAATGACTTGTAAAAATAAGAAGTCTCGGAATAGCAATCTCTTCTCCAATTCAAGGAGACTAAAGAAACATTTACACATAAGATTTAAAACAACCATTGAAATAATGTAAATCTTGCAAATTCAAAATATCGAAAATTCTTCTTTTAGATACTTTCCAGATAAAGCATGATGTCAGTTATTATTTGGCTTCCAAGTTCAACTTGGCACAAATGGACAATAATCAAAGTCTTTCCAATTGTTATCCGCCCAATGTAGCAATTCCATCAGATCAAGCGTACCATCTGATTTAATAATGTCATTGGATCAATCATGACGCAACTCCAAGAACTCTCGTTGGACACCTTATGCATCGACAACTACTATTTCCAGTCCATCACCCTAAATCATATGGCAACCTTGTCTGAAGAGAACAAAATATTCTTGAATTGCAACAAAGTATAAAATAAAAAAACTACTCAATTTCAATATGACAGATTACAAATATTCCCACAAGATTTCCTGGAAAATCAATTTCAAATAAAAATGAATGAGTTAGATGCAACACATTGTATATCTGTCTTTAGGCAGTTGAATCAAATGCATCCTTCACCAAGTCAACCGGATTCCAATAGTGGAGTTGTAGCATCCTTCCCCACCTAAAATTTTACCAAACAATTATTGTTTCAAAACTAATGAATAATTTGGAGAAACACAAACCCTAGCCAGCTTAGTAATGATTGCTCAAAATCTTGAAACACTACTAGATAATAAGTTCTAGATTTATAATCCATGTCTTAGCAACATTTTTGTCGTATCCTACTATATCAAATATATTTTTTCATATCCAACAAATGAAAAACCCATGAGTTGATTGAGTTTTTCCCAAGTGTTGCCAAAAAAGGGGTTATACAAGCGACATCTTCACTTTGAGAATAAATTTCGGGCCTCATTTTCCATTTTTAGCTCATTGATTTCATCTAAAGAAAGACTATCCATTTAGTCAGCAGAGGAGAAAGTGACAATTTATTTCTATCAAATATATTTTCTTGGATTCTCCAGTTTAATTCTACACAGTTTATTGTGGAAAACATCAAAATCCTTGGTCTAAATTTGTTGGTTTTTTATACAAATTTCTGCAAAAAGAATACATTATGTTCACATATTAAAAACTAAAAACTAGATTTATGCAATATTTTAAGTTTCAAGATATGATTTTTTTTTTCAAATACCCAAAATATTTCTCCCTAGGTTTCAATTTTCCTTCCACCAACATACTGAAATACTAGGATGGTTTTTGGGCATACAAGGAGCTTGCTTAGGCAATTTGGGAAGTTCAATGCATTGCCTATAAGTTTTATCTGGAGAGATTCTCCATCTAAAAATTCCACCTGGAAAGAATCCTCGGTGCCCCAAACATTAAATCAAAAGATAAGGTTTCTCTTGATGCAATTCGACAAAAAAAACTCAAAAAACAAGCTCTATTAATGGGGATTGTAGCAATTGGAGTAGCAAATAAACAAACTCTGCATCTTTCCCTAGAGGGAATGTAAAGTGAATGGCCTATAATGATTCTAAATGTTATGTTCTTTCTCCTGCTGCCACGTGACTATTCTTTGCTCCAAGGACAAAACTTGCGGCAAAACCTTCCATTCATTCTATCGTTGAAAAATGGAAAAGGAAGAATCAAACAAGATTGTGTACAGGCATCTCTTATGGTGTTACATGCCCTTTCCATTGCCAAAAATAACCCCTTCTACCACACAATGTTTGATGTTGTTTCAAAATTGTTGGCCCTAGATAAAAATCCCCTACTTACAATCAATTAAAGGGGGACAATTATTCAAATTGAAAAAAAAAAAGATTGTATCCCTAGATTGAAGTTGAAGAAATCAAGGGAGAAGACAAGTTGCACAGTTATGTTGAATGGTTGGACTAATAAGAAGGAAGGGAAGGACCCTATTAAATTTCTTTACTTTTGTGTCATGGAGGGGCAATGTTTATTAAATCGGATGATGCATTTGTTACTAATAAATGTTGAGGATGCCACATTGTCGTGTAATTTGTTGGATGAGTTCAACATAGAGATAAACGTGGAGCATGTTTTCCAAGACATAATTAAACCTAATACAGCTAAGTATGTGTCACTTAACAAAATGATAATGGAGAGACAACCCACATTATCTTGTTCTCTATATGTTGCATTGATTTGATGTTGGAAGATATCAGAAAAAATTATGTTGTTAAGGAGGAAATGAGGAGGATATGAGCATCACCAAATTCATTTAAAACCATGCCTCAGTACTTAGTCTGATGACGGAATTCATGGATAATAGATTCATATGGTGTGTCCTTCCATCACCCATTTTGCTACCAACTTCATTTATCTTCACTCCATTCTCAATTGTTAGTTAGAGTATAGGAGAATGTTTGTTTCTGCAGAATGGTATGCTAATATCTTTAACAAAAAACCAGAGGGGCAGGTTGTTCCTTCACTTGTTTCCAGAGAATCCTTATGGGTTTTAGTAAGGAAGGATTTTTCTTAGTTAACTTTTGATGAAGGTTTCTCAATTGGTTGATAGTGACAAGCCCACCATAACCTACCTATATGAGTCCATGGATACAGTCACAAAGAATCTATCCAAGCATTTTATGAGGGACCAACTAAGGAGAGAAAACTTAAGTACATCATGGGATTTTGTTGATGATAGGTGGAACAATATGCTCCATCACCCACTTCATACAACAGGGGCCTTTCTAAACCCCGCATTATTTTCCTCTGGCAAATTTGACAACTATGGTGAGGCTATGACCAGATTCTTTAGTTGTGTGCAAAAGATCATGCTAGATCTGACAGCGCCTACATCCATACAAGTTTTGGAGATGTATAAGACAGTTGTCAAATTATTTGGCTATGATATAGTAGTTGAATCAAGGAAAATTTCAATGCCAAATAATTAATTTGTTGCAAATTTCACATCTGTAAGATTCAATGTTCAACTTCAAAGTTCAAACTTCACATTTAAAATAAATGTAATTTGTCGATTGGAAATTTTATTTTATTTGTTTTCCTTTTTCCTTTTTCCTATTTTTTGTAGATGTGTGGTGATATAACTATGGTGGACAAATCCTCCTTTTCACAAATTTCAAATTCGACTAAAATGTATGGATGAACCAAGGGGATGCTACTCAGAGGATCAAGGAAAATAGGGAAGCTTGCAAATTAGTTAGCATAATCTTGCACCTACGTTGTCCTCCTCATCCATGCCCTCATAGGTTCCTTTATATCGTCCTCAAGGGGTTGAGGTGGTTGTATTCCATTGTGTATGGGCCAAGAGAAACTTGGGAATGATCCCAACTAAAAACTCCACCCGAAAATGTGGAATATTTTATTTATCATATTTTTTTAGGGCATTCGTGAGTTGAAAACTAGAAAGGCACGAACATTTGTTGTATGCACATGGGTGACTCGTAGATGGAAACAAAAATATTGGTTTTTAAGTGATTTTGATGGAGGATGGGATTTAATTTTGCAAGCTAGGGAAACGGACTAAGCCATCTCACTAATGCAATTGATGTGGCAATCTGTGGTATAACAAATCTATAGTTTCATCTCATATTAAGTTGAACTTTGCCATGGAAAACCTATTTGTGCATGAACAAGTGAGTCATTCACCATTGATGCCTTCAAAATTAAAGGATTTGGATTTCATGAAAAGATCCTTATGATTGTAATGATTGTTGCGTGCTCCTTACTCCAAGAATTGTTGATAAAAAGGAAATATGCTAGTGTTTAATTGAATTTGCAAACAAAGGTGCCTTGATCTTGTCTTAGGATTTGCTCCATCCAAAACAACTATGCCTTTTTCAGTGGATTTCCACAAATAGGGAATCATATCAGCTATATGGAATGAGGAAGTAACTATTTTTTTAGATGAAAACCCTCACTCTGCATAGGCAAATCTTTTTTTTGTCTCTGTCCATCTAAGCAATGTTCAACAAATGTCCACATATTTGGATCCTTCACAATTTTTAAAACCATTAAAGTATAGGTCTTGCATAAATAAACTTGTGAATGTTTAGATAATGCCTCCTCT
>CBVK0100026593.1:0-16363 GCA_900067695.1 Picea abies
GCTCTTCCGATCTCACATCCGGAGAAAATATTGAAATCTAGAAAATCATTTAAACAAAGCCTTCTATCATTTTTGGATACAGATCAGCGTAATTTCGTAAATTCTTATTCTTCTGCGTCCTTTGAACGATCGCTTTCGTTGCCACCTTCTTTTGATTCGTTCTCTTTTCCCGAAGTTTCATCCCCTATCATCCCAGAATCTTCTCCAAACACCAGCCCACCTTCAAGTCCAAACCTAAACATGGCTGGGTTAAATGTTGGAGGAGGTGGAGGAGGTGGAGGAAATCAAGTACCACCACCTGTAATCTTTGCTAAAGTGGCCGCTAGATATGCGCCCTTAGTACTTCCTGCCATTCTTCATGATTTGCCCGAAAACTACATGAAAAGCCTTCCTAAATTCACAGGGGAAGGTGATCTAACCGCTCAAGAACACATCAATTTCTTTGATCAATTCGCAGACATTTTGGGAATAAAACATGAAGATGTCTATTCCAGACTACTTGTTCAAACATTTGAAGGACAAGTGAGGACTTGGTTTAGGTCATTGCCAGCCGGATCTTTGGGATCTTATCAAGCACTTGAAAACGCATTTATCAGACAATGGGGTGAGAGGAAGGATCACCTATATTATCTAACAGAGTTCGAAGCCCTGAAAAAGAAAGGCTCCGAATCAGTATTGGAATTTATACAGAGATTTAACAAGCTATATAACAAAATTCCATTCGAAGTAAAACCCTCACAACCCGTGGCTAAAGTAACTTTTGCCGGAGCTTTCGATCCCGACTTTGCTTTATTGTTGAGGGAGAGACGTTTGGTAGATCTTCCAAATATGCAAGACGACGCAGTAGAAATCGAATCAAATATGATGGCGTCCGGAAAGTTAAAAGCAAAGACAGACAACGTAATCAAAGAAAATAGAAAATTTAAAGAACAAGCGGGACCTTCGGGGTCAGGGAAATCCGCTGGAGATAGGATAGAAGAGATGTCTAGGGTTATCCAGCAACTCTCAAATAAAATCTCTAAAATGGAACTAGAAAAACCTAGAAGGGATAATTTTCCCAGAAAGGATTTTCAAAAAAACCCTGAGCCGCAAGGACCGTATAGAACTGTAAAAAATGAAGATCAGAAAGTCCAAGCTCCATTTAAAACCGAAGATTACATCGGAGAAGAGGACTTTGGTGAATTGGAACAGTTAGATGAAGATATCGATTGTTTTGGCGACGATAACGGATACCCCTATATATCTAGACAAGATTATGAGTCTTCATTAATAGAAGAGAATAAATCAGAAGATGTAGTCACCATTGACGCAACTGACGATCCTGTATATTAGATTATTGCAGATGACATCATTGTTGATCTGCAAGGAAGATATAACCTAAGGTCCCGAAGTAAAAATCTTCCCAACGCTCCAGTAAAAAAGATTTTGTCTAGAAATGATGCAAATGAAGAAAATCCTAAGGTTGCAGACAAACAGTCTGCAAACAAAAGAAAATCAGATAATCCTGTACAGTCAGAACCTGTAAATATTCCAAAACCTGTAAATATTCCAAACCCTGTAAAAGAAAAGAGAGTTGCACCACAACAAAAAAATGATAAAAAGGTTATGGAAACCCCTCAAGTTGAAAATGAAAAGGTGATAGGTAATTTTAACTTAGAGAACGAAATAAGCAGAATTAAGATCCCTATTCCACTGGTAGAACTAGCCAAAAATCCGATTTATCGGAAACAAATAGCTAAAATGATAAACTTTTCGGAAAAAGAAAGTCAAGCGGACTCTATTAACTTAGAAGATGATAGACCTATTATATCCTTTGGTCCGCACGTAGAAGGTCCCAAAGATACTGTAGCTCCCTTTTACATCACGCTTAATGTCTTTGATCATCTTCTACACAATTGTATGCTGGACTCCGGAGCTTCGCATAACGTAATGCCCAAAGCAATAATGGATAAACTTGGTCTGGAAGTCACCAGACCATATGGGGATTTGTACTCTTTCGATTCTAGGAGGGTTAAATGCTTAGGAATGATCAAAGACCTAGTGGTCAACTTAGCGCAGATACCCTCCAAAAGCATTCTTATGGATGTAGTAGTAGCAGATATCCCACCAAAATATGGGATGCTACTCTCCAGGTCTTGGGGTGCCAAACTAGGAGGATCTATTCAATTAGATATGACATACGCAACGATCCCTGTTTTCGGAGGTCAGTTCACCCGCTTATACCGAGAAACTCGGATGGCATTTATAGTAAGTGATCCTGAAAACCCTGCAAATCACCCTATGTACATAGCAGACCAAGATTTAGGGAATTGTATTCTATCTTTAGATGACGATTTCGAGATTGATGTAGATAGTGATGATATAGATGAAAAAGCTCAAAAAAAGGAAATACAAGAAAATGTATATAGTGATGGAACCTGGAAGATGTTTTTTGATGGAGATTCTTCCTATCACAGAGCTGGAGCTGGAGTGGTTCTGATTGCTCCCGACGATCAATTTATGATACCTTTTTCTTATAGACTTCAATGGTTTATAGATTGCACTAATAATGTTTGTGAGTATGAGGCGCTAGTGCTTGGGTTAGAAGCTGCGCAGAAAATGAAAATTAAAAATATCGAAGTATTCGGGGATGCCGAATTAATCATAAGACAGGTAAACTGGCAATACCAAGCAAGACATCCTAGGTTAAGAACTTATAGAAACTGTGTTTGGGATTTAGTTGAAAATTTCTTCACTTCTGTGAATTTCCATTTTGTACCTAGAGTTGAAAACCAACAGGCCGATGCCTTAGCTAAAGCCACTTCAACATTTGACCCTCCAACGTCTTTTAATCTGAAATATCACATCCAGCTGAGACATCGACCTTCCATACCTGACAATGTACAATATTGGCAGGTTTTCGAGGATGATGAACAACTCAGAAAATTCATCGAATCTGTCGATGAGTTTTCAGAAACTTATGCTGACTAGGAAAACCAAAATGACCCTTTTTGGATCATGGAAGAAGGTGAAGACGCGAAGGAGTTCCATGACAAGATTGCTAACCACAGGATGCTTGTTTTGAAAAATAACCAAATTCCCAAAGGACTGATTCCTTTGGAGAGACTGTTCAACAACAAAGATATTCCATCCAAATCCACTCTCCAACCTCAACCAGAAGAGGTTGAGGACTGTAATATAGGAACTGTAAATAATCCTAAAAATGTCAAATTATCTAAATTTTTGTCAATAGAAAATAAAAATAAATACACAGAATTGCTAAAAAAGTATAAAGACGTTTTTGCTTGGTCCTATGAAGATTTAAAAACTTACGACACCTCAGTAATAGAACATAAAATTCCTCTTAAACCAGGTGTTAAACCATTCAAACAAAAGCTTAGACAAATCAATCCGATATTGTTGCCTGTAATTGAAAAAGAGGTTAAAAAACTATTGGATGCTAAGATTATTGTCCCTTTGAGATATTCTGACTGGGTTGCCAATTTAGTACCAGTAAGAAAGAAAAATGGAGTGATCAGATTATGTGTTGATTTCAGAAACTTAAACAAATCTTCTCTAAAAGATAACTACCCTCTACCAAAAATGGATCACGTACTAGAAAAAGTGGTGGGGGCAACTAGAATGTCAATGATAGATGGCTTTTCGGGTTATAACCAGATTGCGGTTTGTGATTCTGATAAAGAAAAGACCGCATTCACTACTCCTTGGGGTAACTTTATGTATGATAAAATGCCCTTTGGATTGATGAATGCAGGAGCTACATTCCAACGAGCAATGGATATTGCCTTTGTTGGAGAAAGAGATAAGTTTGTAGTAATATATTTAGATGATCTTACTATATTTTCAAAATCAGATGAAGATCACATTGTTCATTTAAAACAAACTTTCGAAAAATGTTGTAAGTATGGTCTTTCTTTAAACCCGAAGAAATAACATTTTGCAATGCAGGAAGGTAAATTGCTAGGCCATATAGTGTCCCGAGACGGTATAAGAATTGATCCGAGTAGAGTAGAGGCCATACAAAAACTGGCCATTCCTAGAAATATTAAAGAAATTCAATCCTTTCTAGGAAAAATTAATTTTTTGAGAAGATTCGTACCTAACTTTGCTGAAATTGTTAAACTGATTACAGATATGCTCCGAAAGAACAGTGAAGTCAAGTGGACGACAGAAGCAAAGGCATCGTTTGAGCATATCAAAAAGGCTATCAGTGAAGCTCCAGTACTGGCTAGTCCAGACTATCTTAAGGAGTTCTTTATTTTTTCATTCGCTTCTGAACATACATTGGCTACTGTTCTCCTACAAAAAAATGAGGAGGGTTATGAACAACCTATCGCCTTTTTCAGCAAGAGCCTCCGAGATGCTGAATTGAAATACAACATAATGGAGAAACAAGCCTATGCAATGGTAAAATCCCTGAAGGCTTTTAGGACTTATGTTCTACATTCAAAAATCATTGCTTATGTTCCTACCAGCGCTGTGAAGGACATTTTGGTACAAGCTAACAGTGATGGAAAGAGGGGCAGATGGCTGGCGAAAATTCAGGAATTTGATTTGGAGGTCAAACCAACTAAATTGGTTAAAGGACAGGGTTTAGCCAGATTGTTAGCTGAATCTAATTTTCGAGCTCTGGGAATGAACAGTGTCCAAGATGAAGAAGGATGGATAGACATAAACGAGATTGATGATCAGATAATTGAAGGCAAGATTGAAGACAAATTCATTGCATCTGATTGGTATAAAGACATAGTCACATATCTTT
This sequence comes from Picea abies, assembly GCA_900067695.1. NCBI lineage: Eukaryota > Viridiplantae > Streptophyta > Pinopsida > Pinales > Pinaceae > Picea > Picea abies. The sequence continues at coordinate 4,763 of CBVK0100026593.1, forward strand.
TAACTTTGAAGTGTCCAGAGGGATTGTCAGCTTCGAAAGCTAGAACGTTGAAATTACATGCAGTTAAATACTGCATTTCTGACAAAACGTTATACTGGAAAGATCCACTTGGGTTCCTCTTGGTTTGTTTAGTCGAATCCGAGACGGAGGAAGTCATTAATCAGTTTCATGAAGGGGTCTGTGGAGGACATCACGCATGGAGAGAAACAGCATACAAAATTTTAAGGGCTGGTTATTATTGGCCTAAGCTGTTTCCTGATGTAAATGCTAAGGTAAGGGCTTGTAACCCTTGTCAGTTTTTTGCTGGGAAACAGAAATTACCTGCTATGCCGTTGGTTCCTATTAAAACAGAAGCACCTTTCCAGCAATGGGGACTATATTTTATAGGAGAGATAAACCCACATTCAAGCGCCCAACATCGGTGGATTCTCACTGCCACAGATTACTTCACCAAGTGGGTAGAAGCTATTCCTACCAGGAAAGCCACTGACTCAGTAGTTATTGAGTTTTTGGAAGAAAACATATTGGCCAGATTCGGATGTCCTAGAAAAATAGTAACAGATAATGCTCAAGCTTTTAAATCAATGGCAATGATCAGTTTTTGTCAGAAATATAATATTGTACTAGGACATTCCACAGCGTATTATCCGCAAGGAAATGGATTGGTTGAATCCTCTAACAAGAGTCTGATCAACATAATTAAGAAGGTCTTAAAGGAAAATAAGAAATCCTGGCATTTACATTTGAAGTATGCCTTATGGGCAAATCGGATAGGAACGAAGAAATCTATTGGTACCTCACCGTTTCAGATGGTTTATGGTACAGACGTGGTATTGCCCATAAACTTAGCACTTCCTGTAATGAAGCTGTGGCAGGATCAGAATGAGGAGCCAAATCCTCTGACCAGAAGAATAAACCAATTAATTGAGGTTCAGCAACACAGAGATGTAATAGACGAAAAAATGCAGAAATATCAAGACAATATGAAGCTGTTATTTGACCGCAAAGCTAAAGACAGAAACTTTCTTCCAGGAGATCTGGTCCTCAGGTGGGACGCCCGAAAAGAAGATTCTGGTAAAAACGGTAAATTCGATCACATCTGGTATGGGCCTTTTAAAATTTCATCTTCTGAAGGCAACAACTCCTTTTTGTTGGAAAATTTGGACGGTAAGATTCTAAACGCCCCTGTAAATGCACGTTTCCTCAAACATTTCTTGGAATAAAAAATTGTATATGTGTATGTACATATTTCATTCATAAAAAATAAAAATAAAAATTGTATATACGTATATATATGTAAAGAAATAAAAAACCAAAATAGATTAAACAATTGTGCTCATGCAAATTTCTTTCCAAAAATATATATACATAAATAAAATTTTCCTCACTTCAAAGAATAAAATTTATAAAATTATAAAGATATAGAACTAAAATTCTTGATTTCCTATACAGTGTAGATCAAACCTATAAATACATGAGTTCAGCAGATTACTATAAGGGTACCCTGAATTAAAAGTAAGGCATTAAAGTATGTGTGCGAAAGATGAAGATATTGTGTTTCGAATTGAAAGTTCATCAAGTGATTGAATTCCAATAGGTCGACATACATCTTTTTCTTTTCAGACTAAAATGGTTAATTTTGAGATTAAATCTATATATCTTTAGTTGTTTAACAAGTTGTCTGAACTTTTTAGCTTGCTCAAAAGAAGATCCCTTGAGAAGGCTTTCCCCTTTCCTCTATAGACTTAGGAAGTTTCGAAAGTTGAGAAAAAAATGATTTAGATTAATCAAAACAAGTTGACAGATCTTGATTGTAAAATTATACACAGATCACCAACCCTGATATTAAGTATCACTGATTGCCCCCGCTTCATAATTATGAGCCAAGTATAAGACAGATGGTGAAAGGAAATTCATGACTGATTGCCCCCATCTAGTCATAAAGACGATGAAAGGAAATTCATGACTGATTGCCCCCATCTAGTCATAAAGACGATGAAAGGAAATTCATTTAAATGATTGCCCTCGTCTGAAAATATAAAATAGATAACTTCACCGGGGTACTGAACAGGCCTGCTGGCAATGAAGCAATGTCTAAGAAATTAAAATTAATGCTCGAAGCGGTGAAAGGAAATTCAGTAAAGAGGGACAGATAACTTCACCGGGGTACTGAACAGGCCTGCTGGCAGTGAAGCAATGTCTGAGGTATCTGTAAGGCTGTCACACTTATACATAATCTATTCTAGTTATCAATTTTTCGAAAACTGGATATTCGTCTCAAGTCATATAGAACCCCCAGTTTCAAATTGACGAGTTCAGTTTCGATTGATGCAAGCTGGAAGGTTTAACAACCTGTTAAGTTTCTAAAGACTATTCTAAACATCTCAGTACCAACTCGATTTTAGAAGGGAAAGAAAATTTTGGAAGGAGATCATATTTGATTTTCAATAACATGATGAGGTCGAAAGAAAGTTTCCCTAAGACTGTTCGTTTCCCTTTTTCTACTTTTTGACATTTTATTGGAAATAAACTTCTGACCCCATTACCCAATGAAGGCACTGAATCTGCATGTTCTCCCCGTCCCGCAAGGAAACGAGGTCCCCAGTTGGAGCCTATGTTGAAACAGAGCTTAATTTTAACCGTAAGAACGAAATTTTTTGGTATCCTAGAGTCTTTGCTTTATCAAATTCTTTATAAAACAAAAAACTTTCCCTACCTAACGAATTGGAAATACACTTTGGATTTATTCTCGGAAAAAGAATGATTAAGAACTAAATCAATGCACACTCCAAACACCTTGTCGAATAATATTCTGAAGGAACCGCAATGATAGAACTTAAAATTTTTTTAAACTACATCGGGATATCGGAGTTCGCTATTTGGAAATAGCAAGTCTCAACGCATATCAAGTCACGAAGTCCCGACCGCCGATTTCCCGAATCATTAATACATAATTAATCCATCTTTAATTTAACTATCATTTTAAAAATGAGTTTCAACTTTTAACTAACCATATCGGGAAATCGCGTTTCGCGGTTTTGGAAGAACAAGAAAACTTAATATCGTCTCCCCCGATTTCCCGATCCCCGATCATAATAATTTTTTAAAGAAGGTTTAACAATAATCTAATTACTGTCAAGTGTGATTAAGATTAACTAATTACATCGGGAAATCGCCATTCATGATTCCGCAAATAGAAATTTTCACAACAGTAGAAGTCCCGATTTCCCGAATCCCGAATTCTTGATTAACGAAGCCCCGAAAAAGATAATCCTGATTAATTAAGATAATAAAACGGTCGACTAAATTAACAGATCGCAGTTTCAGCGATCGGGATTTTAGGATGGCTCATGTCCTTAACATCGAAAGTCCCGAAACCCCGATGAAAGCAATTTCAAATTTTTTATAAATGTTATATACGGCAGGTGTATATTATATATTCGAAAATATCAGAAAATCTCAGGTACGAGCATTAAAAACATTTATTGGGAATATCTTTGCATTTATGTCACGATAGATGAAAGGATTTTGTAAATAATTATCATATATTCGAAATAACATTCTGAAACATTTTCATTTATTCTAAGTTGAACTCTTCTCTGTTACAGAAATCGAAGAAAAACACAGAGCACATCTTCCTCTTAGAGCTGCTACATCATTGGTATCCTGGTTCATTTTGGAACCTCACGGCTCGGATATTAAACATAGAGCTGGCGGATGTATAGCGATGGCACCTAAAAAAGCTTCAAAGAAAGGTGAAGAACAACCAGAAGGTGATATCATCTCAGATACCACTGCAGCCGGAGTAATACATGATATCAAATCATGGGCTAAAATTGCGGATAAAATGGAAGAAGAACTCTCATATTCGGACGATGAAGATGAAAATTATCTCTGAAATATCGCTAGCACATGTCTTCATAAATTTGCAGCGCGCCCAAAACTGGTTTCATACACGGATATGATTGTTTGGGCATTGGACAAGGTAGATGTTCCAACGAGGAGCATAATGAACGAGCAGGGAGAAGTATCAGCAGCAGAACAGGAGTCAGAAATCATACCTCCTGGTTTTGAGACCATAACTCAGTATGACGAAAGTGATAAAGATAAATCAAAAAATCCTGAGGCACCCCCTCAGAATACAGAGAACCCTCAGAGCAAAGAAGCACACACGGGAAAGGGAATGCAGACAAACCCGACAGACCTGTATGACTTTCCCGAAACTGTCGGGGGAACAGCGTCAATGGCATTAGGCATCCCAATTGCAGCATTAACTCCGCTTCAGGCAACATTTGGGAATCCCCATGAAGGAGCTCTGTACGTAAATGAGTTGGAGCCAATAAGCAGAGATGAATTGCCTTCATCAGACTATTTCTTTAGTAAGAAACGCAGGGCTGTTTTGAAGCAGGAGTCACATTCTGTAGGAGAAAGGTCAATTAAGAGACACAAAATCATCATCGATGGGAAAAAACTACATGACAGTGCATTCGCTACAGAGTTGGCAGGGTCTATGGGGGCCATAGCATCAGCCAATATGTACTCTGTAGAAAATTTGATTAATACAATAGAGCAGAAGAATCAAGAAATCACACAGTTGCAGGGTAGTTTGAAAGATAATGAAAAGAAAACTGCATGGGGAATAAAAAAGGGCCTCGAGCAAGCCAGACTTAAAGATATCCAAGATATCCAAAAGTTAAATGAAAATTTAACTGAGGCAAAGCTTATGATCCAGAATACCCAAAAGCAGGTACAAACACTCAGCAACGAGAATATATTACTGCAAGACAAGATCATTTCAATCACTAACCAAGTGATTGAAGTAGATCATTTCAAGGCTAAAGCATTCGAGATGTATGCTGATATTCAGCAGGAACAACAAAGGGCATTTTGTGATCTGGAAATCATCCAGAAATATTTCAATGAATCTAGGAAATCTTTGGACATGACTGCATTGAAAGAAATAGAAGCTAAAGCTGTAAGAGATTCTTTCCAAAGGGTACTCTCTGCTTTACAGGAAGAGGAAATTAGACAGTCACAAAAATTGTCCATTTCAGAACAGTTGAAAGGGGATGTAATGTTAAAGGTGTGGGAAACAAATCTGCAAGGATACAGAGTAATAACTGAAGAAGTTATTAATCATTGTCAAAGAATCTTTAGTTCTATTGAAAAAGATTCATTACAGCATGAAACTAACGGCCTGCCCGAGTCATTAGGAGAGATCAACATCCATAGTCATCAGCTAAAAATAAGAGAGGAACTTGAAGAAAAGAAAATGGAAATTGCAAATGTCAAAGCAGTCAACATTTCAGAAATCGAGAAGTGGATGATCGGCCCCAGTTCGAGACTGGAGAAAATCAAGTCTACAAAGAAGACAATCGCAAAGCAATTGCCAGATTTACAAAAGAGTTTTTTCTTCCTTGAAGCAAACGAGGTGCCCGAAGTTCCCAAGGCTCTGGTGACATTTTTAGAAAGACATATTCAGGCAACCGAGGCAGATAAAGAAAGTTCCTCTCACCAGAGTTAAATATTTTTAAATTATGTCTATTTTTAGTATGTTTGTAATAATTTTAAAACAGTTGACATTTAGTCTATTTGCCACCGAAAGATTAGAAAGTTGGTTAGTTACCAACGGAAATTTTGAACAGAAATGTATAAATACAAGTTCGTGAGGCTGAAAGGAGGCTTCAGAAATTTTGGAAAAAAGAAGATTTTGTACAACCAGTTTTAAAAGTTTATCAGAATATCATTCACAGGAAGATTCTGAATCCTGTCATTCAGTGACTATACTTCTATCCTCCTTTAGTTTCTTCTGTTAAAATTTCTTCTTTATGTGTATTTCTAGCGAATGAATCAATCTGGAATTATATGTAGTTATTGTCTATATTATTAGATTGGTTTGGATGTTGAATGCATTGCAGTTTTTCCTCTAAGATTATTTCAATAATTTTAAGACCTGCAGTCTTCTGTTCCTTAATATTCCTTTTGCTAGAAAATCTATGTCTATTTCATCATTGTTAATGGAAATGTAGAATTCTTTCTTGGTTAAAGCTCTATATTTCTCTGTGTTATGTTCTATTTTTTATTGATCTCATAATTGTCATTGAACCAGAAAACAGCCTTACTCGTGTCTTCATTTTCTGTATTGAGTTTTAAAAGTAGTTTTATCTAATCCATCCTGAAGGTCTGAAGCAACAAATCTATAAAAACATTTATATAAAAATATAAAAATAATCAATCACCCATGACAGTCCCAAACGGGAGGCAACCAAACGTAGAACCCGGTTTACAAGATCAGACTAGCATAGCATTAAATTTATTCAACACTATCTTGTGAACTGCAACAAATAGAACTGAGTTAGAACAATCGTGGGCAGTGATTGAACGAGATATAACTATCCAGGAACAAAGGGAAGAAAGACAGAGGCAGTTGAGAAACCGACTCTGATCTAGTTTTCCTTGTTTCATTGTTTTAAAAGTATTATCATTTTTTGGATGCCTAGATGGTGTGTTTTATAGCCTTAAAACACAAACTCTGGAACAACAGGAATATTGAATCACATGAAAAAATTTGATAGGTCACACACCATTCAAACTAGTCTATGGTCAAGAAGAAGTAGTGCCGTTAGAATTTCTAATACGTAGTCTACGTGTAGCAGCTATCACACAAATGACGGAACGAGGCGTAGTCCAGGAACAACTAGATCAATTACTGTCAATGGAGGAAGACCAAATGTTGGCAAGATTCCACCCACAAGTACAGAAAGTGAGAGACAAAGCGTGGCATGACCGCCACATCAAGAGAAATATGTTCAAGGAAGGAGATATAGTATTTCTCTACGACAGTAAAGCGCTATAGCAGCCAGGGAAGCTGAGGATGCATTGGCTAGGACCATATGAGGTAAAAGATGTCATGGATGGAGGAACTGTACAGTTGAAATATATAGCAGATGCAGATCTCAGAGGAATGATCAATGGGAGCTGATTGAAGCTATACAAGGATAGTCGACTACGCACCGCGCAGTAAAAAAAACAAAAAAAAACAGACCACAACATGACGGACAAGTCGCATATGCAACACGAAACCAATGAGGGATAAGACAATGTCCATATCGGAAATGGAAATAAGTGGGAAAAGGAAAGTTAGTAAAAGTACATCGATAGGACAACATGCGGAAAAATTAAAGCAAGGAAAGGATGGATGGGATGTCACCGGAAAAGTAGCCATAAGCGTAGGTATGAAACTACTGTGGATGCATTGAACCCACACTTATGGTGCATTAATCTCACAAGGTAGGAGGCATCCTCAACAAGCTTCATGTCACACCCATACAACACACAAGCACAAAAATAGTTAGTCTATTTGCACAAGAAGAATGGAGAAACAAAAAGAGCAGCTTGAACACACAGAGCGAGATCGCAGAGCTTATTTGAGCTATTGGAACCAAGAAAATGTCCACCAGACACTAGTATGGCACCACCAAATCTCTTAGAACCAAGATAGACTATCAGACCAACTAGGGTTTAAACTAGGTCACGAGGAACATGGGAAGATAATGACCAACAATCACTGGAGATCATCGATATTGATGAATCCCATAGCCGGAGGACATTTCAGTCAAATCAACACTGATCCAGGCAGAGATCATGTATCTCCAAGTGGAAACCATTAAAGAGGACACACCAGAAGTAGTACAGGAGCCTCAAAATGAAGCAATAGGAACTCATCAGGAAGAAAATCCAGAAAATGTCGAAGCAACCATGGAAATAAATGGAAGCACACATAACTCGAAAGTAGAGGTCCAACCAAAAGTTCCACAAATACCCATCCCAGAATTTTCTTTTTTTTCCGAGTCGACTAGTGAAATGGGCAAGGCTTGGGAAGAATGGATGGAAAAACAACAACCAAAAGCTGCTAGAAATTCGAACCAACCAACACAGTAGGAAGACAAGATTCAAAAATCGAGCTCACCTCGAAAGAAACTAGCTACAGAGATTGTGCTACCTCACACACTAGAAGGAATATAGGTGGACTTGCATCTATTGGGTCACATTGGAAAGCTCAAATTTTCCGACCATGACGTAGCGGATGAAAGAAAATACCCAGAGCTTGCACCACAAGTCTCTACAGAGACAGTAGCCATGAACCCTATCAGAGGAACTATCACTAAGCCATGCCAGTGGGCATCCAGACTGGACAGAACCATAATCTTAGGATTGTGTTGGCAACCAATTCAATTTTTTTTATTGCCCTAAAAATCTGCCTACACCTAATTGTCTTCTAAACGACAAATCATTGTCACATTTTGTAACTAGACATTTGTTTCATCTTTTGTGACAATTGCAATTTGGTTTCGATTCAGTTTTCACAACTGAAAGTGTGAAAACCCCTCCATCGTTGTTTGGACTGTCGTTGTCTTTTATTAATTTTTTGAAGGACACTTTTCCCTTAGTTTATCGTATGACTGCAAAGGTTCTTTCAAACTATATCCCTTGGCCTACTCTTACTTTGATTGCACATTTGGATTTACTTGATTAATAATCCATTGAGCATGAAAATTTATTGGTTACATTTGATTCTATAAAGGTCATGATTGATTTTGGTTTTATATATGATATGATCCTTATTGTTTTGAACTCTTGACTTATCAATTTTATGAATGTTGGATTACTATGCTATGAGCACATGATCAATATATGAGTTTTGATTTCAGTTTGATAGGCAAAGGTTTGAAGTTATGAAACCTCGATCGGGTAAACTTTTGGTTTGATAGTCTGAATTTATGCAATGGCACGATTGGATTAACATTGGTTTAAACGTTTGTTTTTGATTTAATGATTAATACGATGGTGCGTTGGTTAACTTTGTGTTTTGATTGAATGGTTTTAAGTTATCCATTGATATAACATATGATATGGCGCGTATCGATTGTAGGTTTGATTCTATGATTGTGGTTTCAAACAATACTATGGCGAGTTGATACATTGACCACCGCCCAAACTATCCAGTTGGCCGATTCATATGGTTTAAACGATTTTATGTTGATGGAACAACACTGTACTGTGCCATTATTATCCTGCATGGCGGTGGTAATCCCACCACCTTCGCACGCATACAATTAATCCTTGCCTCATTGAGCACTGTAGCTGTTAGCCGTAACCATTTTCGACCCTGTGTATCGTTTTGTTTGATTCAAACCCTACTATGCATGGAAGGCATGGCTCTAGTCATAAGGGTTGAGCCCAATGGGTGCCAAGCATTGCTAATGTTTGATGGTGCTTATAGCGACCTGGAAAAATTCGAGTGGCTCCCATTCATAAGGAAATTCGATTGTTATAACCCTAGCGTGGCTCGAAAATTTGCGTTATCATTCGATGGCTACCGAGCCAAAGTTGGAGATGTGCAACTTGAGATTAATGAACAGTTTCTTGGATCGGCAACTAGTCTGCCTGTTACTGGACAGAAGTGGTCGAAGAGTTGCAAGGTGAATGATGTCCCGTGGACATTGTTATTTCAATCTCGAATGGTGAACTCCTGTGACAAAGGTTTGCCTGCAAAAATGTTAAAACCACGCTGGCATGACCTCCTAATGATAATCAAGAAATTCATTACTTGTGAGGGTCGGTACGGGTTCATTTTCTTGTTTCACCTTCGTCTATTGATGGTTTTTATGGGTTAGGAACTTAGTATGCCCCACTACCTACATAGAAGTTTGTTTAAGATGGCCAAAAGGTACAAAAGTAGCCAAGCTGATACCAGCCTCTTCCATTTGGGGTTGATTAAAATGATTATGGTTTATGAGTTTGGGCTACGTCGTGACTATTGGGGTGATTTTCTCAGTCGTAATGGATTTGAAGAATCAAACCCTCCACAGGTTGATAAAACTATGGTGACCAAAACCCAGCCTTTTCCCCCTGTGCCTTACAACGTTTTGCTACCTAAACCTCTACCCGACCCACCTACGAACTTGCCTATGGATGAGACCAAACAGGTCGAAATTGCTAAACCCGCAACCAAAAAACCTAAAGCTAAAACTAATGCTCATTCTAAAGGCAAGAAAAATAAACTAATGTGAGAAATAAACCTAAAACCCCTGCCAACTCTGAGCCTATCTTGGTTAGCGAAGATTCTGATTCGGAGATTGAACGTTTTCTCGCAAACGAGTATCCTTACTCAGAGGGTCTGTGTAACAAAACTGCATATGAATTTGTCAATAATTTACCACCTTGTTTGTGGGATGATCCTAACTTTCCTGGCATTGAACTACCTCGTGGAACCCTTAGTGACTCATCGAAACCCCCATCTTCTCAACCAGTTGTTCCCCCATGCAATCAGTGTGGGTTATGGTTGGAGAGATACTACTTAGATGTGCCGATTTTGCAATCTAGAATCCATGCTTTGGAAGATCAAGTGGAAAATCTCACTGGTCATAATGCGAAGGTGCAACCCACTGACAAGAAGCAGCGAAAAATGGGTTCAATTCTGTTCAAGAATGTCGAGTCATCCATGGCAATTGTCAATTCGAAATTGGCATAGCCTCAGCAACCTCGCTGGTATAACTTTCACCCATTGATATAGCACATTCATAAACTCTGTGTACATCATCGACCTGCTCTGTTACATAAACATGCATCGTTTTATATAACTTGTTTTGGTAAATCGAATTTTGTTATTGGATTCGGTCTTGATTCTATTAATCATAACAATGGATTTGATTGTGTTAAATTAGTTGCGATTGAATGTTCTGTTGTATTTATTATAGACAAGCTGTTTTGCATTTCAAACCTTGAGACATGATTTATGTTGTGATCTGAATTGGTTATGAGACACATGGTTATCTATTATAATTTGATTTACATATCACTTTGACCAGCCTGGATACGGTTTGGATTTTGTTTAAAAAAAGTTTTTGTTTTATATCAAGAATTGATACAAATCGTAACAATCATCCAACTTCCAGCCAATTAATTCGTTGAGGCTAGTCGACCCTGTTCTTTTGTGAATTGGAATGAAAATGTATTTTCTGTTACGAATGGATTTGTAAAACAAAATAAACATGCCCAGGATAATGAATTTTCCTATAATTGACTCAGACCCGATTTTATTTGGTTGTCGCCTAGCTTATGGTTATCATTGCTATTGTTCGATCTTGACTATGTCACACCCAGCAAATGAAATCTATGTTGGTTTTTGGTCGATACTGTTATGCATGTTTTGTTTTGATGTATATCATAACAACCTTCCCGTATTTGATCAAAACAGAATGAATCTTGTGCTTAATCTCTACAGCCTGTTGATTGAAATGACATGAAATCTATGTTTATTGCTACAACTGTAACATATATTTTGTGTTCAATGATATCGATTATGGTTATGTTGTGGCAAATCTTATTTGATATGGTTACTATCATGTTCGATTATGATTGTTTTGATTACGATCATAGCGTATCTCAATCTATTTGATTCACTGTTTAATTTTGTTTGATACGAAACAGACCTGTCAAAGTTTGACCATGTTTTATGGTAACTAAAAACAGAGCAATCTTTACTCTATTTCAATTGCATTTATTTTGATATGATTTGATTTAAATGATAATTTCACT
>CBVK0100026603.1:0-12102 GCA_900067695.1 Picea abies
CCAACAATCTGTGGCAAGTTGATCCAGCTTTTAGAGTTCAGTTTTTTATTTTTTGTTGGAGGTCCTTTTGTATGTTCCATCGGGGATGTCTAAGTTTGACTTTGATCCTAAATTTCTGCATGAAATTTTGTAAAAGAATGACTCTTTGGTGAATTGAAATGAAATAAAGGATTGCTTTATGTCTCATCTATCTTGGTGTCTTTACTTCTTCCTTTACACTTATTTCAGCAACTCTTATATCAGAAAATTGTATAAAAAGTAAATTTTCAGCAAGCTTTTTATTGATAAAAGACTAGCCTAAGCACTGGTAATTAATACTTATGAGTTAGGATGTTTTTTTTGTTGGCTATAAACATAGGGTGAGATTCCTGTCTATTTTTCTTTATCCACGCAAAATCTGAAAATGCTTGAGTAAGATCATTTCATATATTTTCCTCAACATTTATTTGGCGACCATACTGGGGAGATCTTCCATATCTCTCTGGTTAATTTTTATACTCGATTTTCATCGATACATCTATTTTTCTGATATTGATTCTTTGATTGTTTTATTTCTTAATGATTGTCCTGTTGCAAGGCAACCCAATATTGAGCCCGGTCTTCAAGACCAAACCAGACCAACATTGCTTTGAATCTATTTAATACCATTCTAGACACTACCAATACCTGTGTTGAGTTTAACCATTCTTGGGCAGCAATTGAATGAGATATTAGTGCTCAAGAACAATTGGAAGCTAGATGTATACAACCTAGAAATCAACAGTAACCCTTTTGTTTCTTCAAGTTTTGACCTTTCATTCACATCCTTAGACTCTCGTGTTTCTAGAAGAAGAAGAGGCATGTCACCTGAAATCAATCCTATTGCTGAAATAGGAAGAAGAAACGTTGTGTTGTCTGCCCAACAAAGTTCTCTAAGGAGGACTTTATCTGATTCATCTAGTTCGCCTTTCTTTTCCTCATCTATCATCCACAAGATGGCATCTAGTGGTGGTTTCGGTGGCACTAGAAGTGCTCCATATTCTCAATATTCATCGTCATCAGTGATTGGTAGCTTATATAGCCACCATATCCATGTCAAATCTATCACCAATCCCACCAAAGTCATTAAAAAGTATGGGCTTTTTCAGTTCGAAGAAGACGCCACAACCACACCATGGCATGTGTCTTCTCCTCTTAACCTAGCACCTGCTACTTGTCCACTTACTAAATTTAAAGAGCATCTTCCTAGGTTTTCAGGAAATAACATTGTTACTACAAATGAACACCTGGTGGCATTTTCCAATGCTTGTCATAACATAGGGGCTAATGATAATGATACTTTCATGCGCTTATTCGTAAATTCCTAGGAAAGAAAGGTTGCGGCCTTCCCCTTACCGTCAGAGGCTTGAGGAAAAAGCCATTGATCATCTCGGTTCCACTCTGCATACTTTTTCAGAGTATGAAGAACAACTTGAAAGAACTGGTCTTCCCCGGGAAGAATCAGTTAGACAAACAGACATGTTCGCCCTCTTACAGCTAGTACAAGATATGAATAATCGTATGAAAGTGTTCGAGTGAAAGGGAACTGTCTCCCCTCTCACCCCTAGAGCTTCATCCTCTTCTGCACCCCCTTTTAGAAATTTGGTTGAAAATAATTTTCAGCCTAAAGCTATCCTGCCTCGAAGTTGGTGTAACTTTTGCAAGTAACACCACGAGGAAACCACATGTGAGGTAAAGAAGAGTGTCAGAGATAAGATCTTTGGTAAAATACCAGAGGCTGCTATCATTGTCCTAGATTTTGCAGAGCCAGAAGATGTCATGGTCATCAATATTAGGAACAAAGCATACACTCCCAAGGGAAAATTTGATTCTCCCTGCAGTTCCTCTAGCCCGAGCTCATCCTTAATCGTTGCTACTCTCCAGGTTCCTAAGGTTCCTGAGAGTCAAGGAATCACTCTCCCTCTCTCCTCTTTCAAATATAATATCTTGAATCAGTTGGACAACATCAAAGTAGATGCAACCCTTCTAGACATGGTTGTTGTCCTTGAACAACAGATGCATCTGAAACAATTCATGGAAGGAAAATATTTCGTGGTAGCCAATATTTTCGAAGAGGTAAACGAAGAGGATTCTTCTGTAAATAAATTAGGTGTACATAATTTTAGATACCCTGTAAAAAAATCCCCCTTTTTATATTTTTTTAAAGATTATGGATAAGATTGCCCATTGTTGCCTCATTGATGGTGGTTCGGGCCCGAGTGTGATGTCGAAGATTATTATGGAAGAGTTAGGCTTGTCTTGTACAAATGAAAATGCTAGAAGCATGCTCTCTTATAATAGTCTACAACAAACAAACATAGGCAAGATTAAGGATGTGACCTTGGTTTTATGCGCTCATCCTGTAATAAGGACAACCCTCGGCATTCAGGTAATTAATATGCATGTAAGCAATTACTCAATTATCTTGAGAAGAGATTGGCAAGCCTTAACAGGCAGATACCTCTCACTCGATGGGACACATTTATCCGTTCCTCGGAATGGTAAGAACATTATAGTCCTTAGAGAGGGAATAATTTCACCCTACATAGAGAGTGTTCCACAATCTAGCGTAAACTGTATCGAAGAGGACCTGGGAGTCTATTCCATATTTACCAAAGAAGATAATATTCCTTTGGAAAGAATCGATGTAGATGATGATATGTGGCATATGCACTTTGATGGTTCACGCTCTAATGAAGGTAATGGGGATGGCATTATCTTGGTTTCCCTTGCAGGAAAAATTCATAATCTGTCTTACAGGTTAGAATTTTCTTGTACAAACAATGTCACTAAATTCAAAGCTTTATTGTTAGGCATTGAAAACACCCTTAATATTTGTTGTGGTCACCTTTTAGTTTTTGGAGATTATGATCTTGTTGTGAACTTGATACGTAAATTGCGCTCTCCTAGCAAAAAGTTGATGGAACGATACTCCCAAACTGTTTGGGCACTTATCTCGAACCTTCTATCTTTCAACATCACTCATGTTAAGAGGGAGTTGAATTCAATGGCTGGTCGGTTAGTTGTCTTTGCAACTTCTCCTAATCAACAACTTTTGCCTCACAGGCCTGATTATTCTTTTCAATCTCTATATCGTCCATATATCCGTGACAATGAAGAATCTTGGCAGATCGTTGGCCCTTGGTTATGGAAATAAGTGAAGAACAAGGAAGGAAAGGTAAAAAGTGAGCTTCGCAGGAGACATAGTAACTGTCACTGAGTCGAAGTGAGCAAAAGAGCAGGAAAGATGGAGCGAAGTGTGGAAAAGAAATTCGTTGGATGAGGAGATCAAGGATGACAGATCAACAAGAAAGAAGGATCGTGGACAACTCAGCAAGCAGAGAAAGCCATAATTGGATGCTTTGGAGCATCGCGCGATGAAGAAGGAAAGACAGGTTGGCGAAGTCCGAAAAAAGCGGGTCAAGTTGACCTAGGGTTTTAGACACCTAGGGTTTTGGTATCTAGGGTTTTGGCACCTAGGTTTCGACCTAAGGTTGTCGGTGAAGGATTGTAATGTATAAATAAAGGTCAAGAGGACCTGGGTGGAGTAGTTGGTCATTGAGTATTGGTATGATATTGTTGTTATAGCTCTGTTGTGAAGGGAGAAGATTGTATTGTGAGATCTTTAGCTATGTGCGAAGGTCAAGTCCTGCAGCTGGGTGCACAGGAAGGGGAGAGAAAGAGAGAGAAGAAAGAAGATCTACTAGTCGAGAGTGTAGATAAGAACTGTATGCTTTGCCTTAATAAATCATAAGCATAGTTCTGTGGATGTAGCCCTAGAGAGAGGGTGAACCACGTATATTTTGTGTCGTATATGTGATTGATGTTTGGATCTCTGTCATTGTTATAT
The DNA here is from genome assembly GCA_900067695.1 of Picea abies. NCBI lineage: Eukaryota > Viridiplantae > Streptophyta > Pinopsida > Pinales > Pinaceae > Picea > Picea abies. The sequence goes on from CBVK0100026603.1 coordinate 3,869, forward strand.
TGTTATTTGCAGTCTTATGTTAGATCGGATCTATAGTTGTGTAGGATAGACCTCGTTGATAAGTGATATATGAATGATGTATTGTTGTTGTGATAGATCCACTTCATATTCCCCTGGTTGTAGACATCCATGTCCTGCAACCCCCCTCCTAAGTTGCTTCAGGTGAGACTACATCTTCTTCGCAGGTGCTGTCGAAAGGGCCAGTAGCTAGGGCTTGTTGGTGCGCTCTTGGAGTGAACCTCGGGTTTGCCCCTGTGCCAACAAATGGTTCCATTGCCAAGACAGGAATTTGTGTAAGGGAATGTCAAGGTGGTTCCCATCGAAGATAGAGATTCAAAAGTGGATAGAGGATCAAGAGAGGGACTTCGTTGAAGCCCAAAACAAGAACCCTAAGCTAAGTACTGAAGGTTGGCTGCAGAGACACATCTTCACTGATATTCACGATATCTTCTTTGGAGGAATCCATCAAGAGTTATACGAGTGGTTAGCTAGGTTAGCCTATACCCAGTTTGAGATCAGATCTAGACCTCCTGTGGTCTGGACGTCGGAGTTGATTAAGAAGGTTAAGAGAGTCAACAAATTTGTATCAAGGGATGTAGATCACTGGTTCGATAGTACCATTGGAGGGTATATCACTGAATTTGTTGTTGACAGAACATAATCATATAGCCAGGTTGAGAGATACTTCTTCAAAGGACCCAAAGGAAAATTTTAACAATTTATGAAGCTAAGAATCAAGATGTTGTTGCATTAAAAGAACATCTTGAAGATACAGTAGATTGGTTGGATCTGAAAAGGCTAATGTTCAAGAATCCGAACAGCGATAGCGACACAGAAGCCGGACATACACACAGTGCGAAAGTATTTCAAGGGGTTCACCTTGAGAACCTGTTCAAGCAAAACTATGGAGATGAGGGTTTCTACAGTGGAGAAGAGGCAGATCTGATAGATGAAGAACATTCAGAACCCACCAGAGCAGAGGAAGAGGAAGCTGAAGAACATTGCCACAACGAGCCAGAGACATCAGGAACTGCGCAGACCACTAAAGTAAGTAATATCGATCCTTATGTTATTTCATAAACGCTAAGTAATCAGAATATTTCAAATCACCAGAGTCCACAGACTACTATTACTAGTAGTTCAACATCTACTCAGACAAGAAACCCAGGCAGCTCTATGGAAAACGAGATGAGGCTCCCTATATTTAAAGGAGATGGATCTGAAGATCCTGATCAGCACTGGTTCATGTGCGAGGCTGTATGGAACATTAAAAATATTACTGATCAAGCTATTAAAAGAAACCAATTTAGCACTACGTTGAGGGATCGCACGTTGAGCTGGTACATGAAGCTTGTCCAAGGACTTGCATAGCCTAAGCCACTAAATGAGATCAAGAACGCACTGGTTGCAGAGTTTAAAAAACCTAATTTGGAGTCACAGTGTATTTATGAGCTGAAGGAGATCAAACAGAAGGTAGTCAAACCTGTTTGGGAGTTCGATTAGAGATTCAAGACCCTAACATTCCGGTTAACTTTTAAGATCCTATATGAGCAGAACAAAGAATGGTTCATCATTGCTCTTTTACCACACATCAAAGTTCCCCTAATGCAGTAGAAGATTGCATCACATGCAGAAGCTTTGGAGATCGCCATGAAGCTTGATTCAACACCTATGGGAGAATCTAGCTCAGGCATGAGCCAGATTTTGAGCCAGTTGACTAGTTTGTCTCTGCAGGTTGAGGATATGAAGAAGGACAAGGGGAAGGACAAAAGAGAATATATATGGTGTGTAAGATGTAGATCCGAAGGTCATGATAAAGAACACTTTTCCATGTTTCATGAATATTTGGCCTCAGGAGCGTTGAGCCCCTTGAAGCAAGTTAACCTGCCCTGGTGCGAAGTATGCAGAAAACGACATCGCCCTGGTGAGTACTACTATATGCAGTAGTACGTTCAGACACCCACAAACTTGTACTGCACATTTTGTAAGTCTGTAGGGAACGATGATAGATATTGTATGGATTTTGACCTGATGCATGAAAGATCAAGAGACATACACAAGATCCAAGGCGAAGTACACCAAGAAGGAAACAATACACAGTATAATTCTCCAGGAAGAGGAAGTTTCAATCCTCGCGGTGGATACAGAGGATGAGGACGAGGAAGAAGAGGAGGTATGGGTCGAGGCTAAGGAAAAATAATCTGTTACAACTGCACACAACCATGACATTTAGCGAGGGACTGCCAAAACCCTTGCACAACCTGCAGTTATTGCAATTCCTTCGAGCATGTAATCGAGGATTGCCATTTGCTACTAGCTAATCTTCAAGAAAGACGAGGACATGAGCAAAACCCACAAGTACAACTGATATATGTTGAACCTCGCGGAGCAGAAACTAGAGTTGTTGTTATCACTCGAGGAGGCACTGCTACAAGAGAAGACAGAGCAACCCAAGGAAAGACTGCAAATGACCACGGAGTCAGGAAAACTACAGCAAAGACCCCAACGTTCGATGCTAATAAATAAAGACAGATATTTGAGGAGGCAAGAAAAGAGCTCAAATGAGATCAAGGGTCTTCATCAAAGAAACAACCAGAAATCAAAGAATATGGCATGCCTCAAGCGTTTGATCAGTCTGCGTTGTCAACAAAAGGAAAAGAGGTAAGCAAACTCATGGAATTTTTGTGCACTTGTGTTAAGTTGATTCAAGATAAAAGCGTTGTACAAGAATTACAAGATTTAATCAAGCAGTATGAGCTAGGAAAGATAGATTCCTTATTGAATAGGACAATGCACCAAATTAGGAAAAGGAGAAGGACAAATAAATAATTACACCTGAATGCTCAAATAGGAGAATATGATATAGACTATGTGGTCCTCGACTTAGGGTCGGAGGTCAATGTCATGACGAAGCAAACCTGGGCACTGATGGGAAAATCGAAGTTGATCTATTCCCCTATCAGGCTTAAAATGGATAATCAACAAGTTGTCAGCCCATTTGGATGATTGGAGCATCTCCCTGTGGACATCAATGGAGTTAGAACCTTTGCAGATTTTGAAGTAATTGAAATTGTTGATCACAACTACGCTTATCCTGCATTATTAGGAATTGATTGGGCCTTCAACAATTCTACTATTGTCGATCTAAAGAAGAGGCATATGAAATTTGAAAGAGATGGCCTTAGGGTCATTGCACATTTAGATCCAAATGAGGGTCCTTGATACACAGAGCCTTTCAGAGAAGAAGATCACGCGTACGAACTGGAAAATATCTACAAACTAACAACCAAACAGAAGGATTATATCAATCCTACAGCTGATGGGAATCTGAGCTGGCGAAGAAACAACACATGTTCATCAGACTCAGAAGAAGCGCCGAAGAACTGGCAGAACCAGATGTATGAAGTCTCTACTAGAAGATGTGCTAGACTAACTAGAGAGGTTCGTTGGATCGGCACAATAGTGAGTAACTTACCCACATTTTATGGGTTGAATCCTTTAGAAAACTTCTTATCAGAGTTTGAGACAAGTGTACCAACACAACAGAGGCTGATGGCAATGGATGAGGCCATGAAAGCCACACCAGCAAGATGGTGGGGGATGCACAAAGGAAACATCAAAGACTGGACACAATGTCAAACTTTGATGACAACGCGGTTCTCAGCACAAGTAGGAAGCTGCGAAGTGAGGTACATAGGTCAAAGTTGCCCAAAGGACCATGTGCGAAGCTAAGAAGAGGCCTGGAGTGACATTCCTTGAGAACAATGGGTGCACAGATTCATTAACACGCTGGACATGATCCCTATCAACTGGTACCTTCAAGCGGAGTTGCGCCTCGTCACTTCAGATTGGGAAGGTATGATCTAGAATTTTGTAGCCACCTTTTTGTTTGAAAGTGAATTTCCTTCAGTAGACCAAGCATTATATATTGTGAGACATAAAGTATTTAAGGAGGCATCTAGCCTCCCTTTGGATCAAGAAAAGGATGAATGGACCGCGCCATTCCAGAAATTCCAAGGATGTTACAACATTAATGCCGATGAAGATGATGATTCGAGGAAGGTAAACATCACTGAGACAGAAGGCCACAGAAATATGGAAGGACCAGGAGTTGAGCTACCATTCATAGGATAGACAATCAAAATAAATAAAGTCAATATTGGGACAGAGGAGACACCAAAGCTTGCCAATGTCGGAGATTATTGGGATGCTGCTACCATTGACAAGATTACAGAGTTATTGCACGAATATCAGGACTTGTTCCCGACCAAGTTCACTGATATGTAGGGAATCAAAGGGCCTATGGGTGAGATGAGAATACCTTTGAAACCATATGCGAAGCCATTCAAGCAAAGACCTTACAGACTGAACCTGAAATACAAGGAAAAAGTGAAGATCGAGCTCGACAGAATGCTGGAAGCAGGAATTATTGAACCTGTCGAAGAGTCGGAGTGGATCAGCCCTATGGTGGTACAAGACAAGAAGACAGGAGAAATCAGGATCTGTGTGGACCTCAGAAATTTGAATGATGCATGTCTGCATGACCCTTTTCCTACACCATTCACATACGAAGTGTTGGATAACGTGGGAGGCCATGAAGTATAATCTTTTACAGACGATTTTTCAGGATACCATCAGATCCACATTGCCAAGGAGGACTCTCATAAGACTATGTTTTCCACAGAGTGGGGATCCTACCAATATACAGTAATTCCATTTGGATTGAATAATGCCCCAACCATCTTTTCCAAGGTGGTGGTTGAAGCATTCAAAAAAAAATTGCATAAATTTTTAGAAGCATACTTTGATGACTAGACTATTTTTAGTTTTTTTTTAAAATCATATTAAATGTCTAAGGCTAATGTTGGACAAATGCAGGCAGTGTCAAATTTCTTTGAATCTAAATAAATGCATCTTTTTCTCACCATTTGGAGTGCTATTAGGTCATATTGCATGCAAGAAGGGATTGTTGGTAGACCCATCTAAAATTGCAATTATAGTTGATTTGCCACCTCCTACTTCAGTCAAACAACTGCGCACTGCACTAGGCCATATTGGATATTACAAGAAATTTATCAAAGGATATGCCCAAATTACATCACCAATGGAGAAGTTGATGAAGAAGGACTGCCGGTATGAGTGGACAGATGAATGTCAGCAAAGCTTCAACATACTGAAACAGAAGATGGTTATAGCACCCATTCTGGTTTTTCCAGATTGGAGAAAAGAATTCCATGTGCATGTTGATGCATCTTCTATTGCATTAGGAGCAATACTGGCACAACTTGGAGAAGGGGACATTCATCATCCATTAGTGTTTTCCAACAGGAAGCTATCCACATATGCAGTTAATTACACCACTACAGAGAGAGAGGGACTAGCCATGGTGTATGCACTACAAAAATTCCGCCACTACTTGTTGGGAGGACACTTTAAAATGTTTACTAACCACTCTGTGCTGAAGTACCTAGTCAACAAGCCAGTGTTGGGGGGGCGAATATGCAGATGGCTTCTGATGTTTCAAGAATATGATTTTGAGATCATAGTTAAGCCAGGAAGAATGAACAAGGGCCCAGACCACTTATCAAGGTTGGAACATGGCGAAGAACCCACTAGTTTGGAGGATACATTACCGAATGCACAACTACTTGCCATTAGAAACATTGATGACCACTTCGTAGACATAGTCCAGTTCCTATCAACAGGAATGGCTCCAAGTGCGTATATAATTCCTCAAAAGAAACAACTAGTGGTGCGTGTTGCAAAATTTTCATTTATAGTTGGACAACTGTACAAAATGGGACTGGATGAAATATTAAGGAGGTGTGTTATGGAGACAGAGAAACCACTGATGCTCACAGAAGCTCATGAAGGAATCACATGAGGACATTACACAGGGAAAGAAACTACGCAGAAGGTTCTGCGAGCTGGCCTTTGGTGGCCTACGTTACACAAAGATACTAAAGAGTATGCCAGAGCATGTGATGTATGCCAGAGAATTGGAAAACCATCCCGAAGAGATGAAATTACATTAACACCGTAGATGACTCTACAAACATTTGAAAAGTGGGCCATTGACTTCGTGGGACCTATAAACCCACTAGGAAAGCGCACAGAAGCAAGGTACATTATTACTGCGACAAAATACTTAACCAGATGGGTCGGAGCCAAAGCAATCAAGGACTGTAGTGCAACTACAGCTGCGCGTTTTATATTCGGCGACATAATAACCAAGTTTGGATGCCCTAATATTCTTATGAGTGATCAAGGTACACACTTCATCAATAAGACAGTTTAAGCCCTGACTGAAGAATTTGTAGTCCACCATCAGAAGAGTACACCTTACCATCCACAAGCAAATGAAACGATTGAAGCATTCAATAAGATCTTGGAGACAGCATTGACAAAGATTTGCAGCGTGAACAGGGATGAATGGGATTTAAGAGTACCAACAGTACTCTGGGCCTATAGAACCACTTGCAAAAAATTAACAATGCAGACCCCCTTCAAGTTGGTTTATGGTCTCGAAGTTGTTGTCACGATGGAATACTTAGTACCAAGCCTAAGAATTGCTGCATTTACAGACATGGATGATATCAACATTGTTCGCGAGAGGCTTGCACATTTGATTGAACTAGAAGAAGATAGATTCATTGCAGGATTCCATCAGCAAGTTCAGAAGGAACGAGAAAAGGCCTATCATGACAGGCACATCAAGAAGAAGACATTCAAGAAAGGTGATTTAGTACTGGTGTATGACAGTAAGTTTATCAAACACCATGGGAAGTTCAAAATGCATTGGTTTGGACCATATGAGATTACCTATGTTACAGAAGGAGGAGCTGCGCAGCTGAAGACATTGAAGGGAGACTGGAAGGAAGGATTGGAGAATGGGAGTCGGTTGAAGTTGTACTATGATAACCAGCTGCCTCGTAGCTCCCAATAAAAGCATGAGGAAAAGGGTCTAGGTACCAGGTGCAGTTGAAACTGGGTACCAAACACAGAAAAGACAGTATTCACAAGGATGGAAAGGAGGCATAAAGCAAAAAGCAAGGGCTACGTTGCGCAGTCCAAAGTCGAAGTAAAACAAGAGGATCGAATCTGAAGTGTCTCGGGACAAGTCACATGTGAGTGTTGGGGGCCTGTTCGCCCTTGGTTATGGAAGGAAGTGAAGAACAAGGAAGGAAAGGTAAAAAGTGAGCTTCGCGGGAGACACAGTAACTGTCACTGAGCCGAAGTGAGCAAAAGAGCAGGAAAGATGGAGCGAAGTGTGGAAAAGCAAGTCGTTGGACGAGGAGATCAAGGATGACATATCAACAAGAAATAAGGATCGTGGACAACTCAGGAAGCAGAGAAATCCATCATTGGATTCTTTGGATCACCGCATGATGAAGAAGGAAAGACAGGCTGGTGAAGTCCAGAAAAAGCAGGTCAAGTTGACCTAGGGTTTTAGACACCTAGGGTTTTGGTATCTAGGGTTTTGGCACCTAGGTTTCGACCTAAGACTGTCGGTGAGGGATTGTAATGTATAAATAAAGGTCAAGAGGACCTAGGTGGAGTAGTTGGTCATTGAGTATTGGTATGATATTGTTCTTATAGCTCTGTTGTGAAGGGAGAAGATTGTATTGTGAGATCTTCAACTGTGTGCGAAGGTCAAGTCCTGTAGCTGGGTGCGCAAGAAGGGGAGAGAAAGAGAGAGAGGAAAGAAGATCTGCTAGCCGAGAGCACAGATAAGAACTGTATGCTTTGCCTTAATAAATCATAAGCATAGTTCTGTGGACGTAGCCCTAGAGAGAGGGTGAACCACGTATATTTTGTGTCGTATGTGTGATTGATGCTTGGATCTCTGTCATTGTCATATTGTTATTTGCAGTCTTATGTTAGATCAAATCTATAGATTTGCAGGATAGACCTCATTGATAAGTGATATATGAATGTTGTATTGTCGTTGTGATAGATCCACTTGATATGCCCCTGGTTCTAGACATCCATGTCCTTCAACCCCCCTCTTAAGTTGATCCGGATTATTTTCGGCACGAAATGAGAGCGGAGATATAATAAAGAATTGCACAGAGATATCGCAAATATTCAATAATATAACAGAAATGTATCAGATATGCAACAATAAACACAAATATACAGTAATACACTATTTCTATCAATGAAAGAAATGTACATATACTGTAAAATACAGAGTGAAAGACTCGCTAGAATGGTGGCAGCTTATCTCTGAG
>CBVK0100026606.1:0-12194 GCA_900067695.1 Picea abies
CTTGTCCCCAACTTTAGAAATTAGGATAAAATAATTATCCATACTTTATATTTAAGAAATATTAATATAATATTCCTTTTTGTCTTAAGCTCCCTAGCTTAGTCCCTTTCGTTAACTTAGCCCCTCCCTTTCCCTAACCAGTGGATTTTAGTCCCCCATCTCTTTTCTCATGGTCGGTCTACACGCACTGATGTATTTATATTAATTATGAGACATGTACAAAAATAGGCGCACTGGCCTTTAACATCTAGGCTCTCCGGCCTAATCAAAACATAAGCATCCTAGCTTATAATAATTGGCTCACCAGCCTATAAAACATATCATATACACAAAGGCTTGCTGGCCTCACAATTGCGCGCACTCAATTTGTTGTGTGTGGTATCGAAGAATGTGCACACTTCCTCCTTTTACTACGTAGTACATGTGGGCACTATACCATGAAATGTGCATATAAAATGATGTCATACAGCTCACCAACTTATGTACATTTTCATTTACATTTACAATTGGGTTCTGCCTTAGGGATATTACAATTGTAATCACAATCGCTAACCCTCCTTGAGCTATGAATAATCCATTTCCTGCAATAAAGGTTTATTTATATATAAAATAAAAAAATAAAAATTCATACAAAGATTCAACACATCCAATTCATTGTAACACTCAAAACAAAGTGTTTTCTTTCTCTATTTAGATATACATACATTGTACATGAAAATTACAAGTAAGACTTCTCTAAGCCTTTGGGCCTAATCCATAAAATAGGCTTGTCTTTCTCTTGGCCTAATTCAAATATCGTTTGGCCTCTCCCCTTCCTGGCCTAATTTACTCTCTCTATATGGCCTCTCCAATTCCTTCAAGGCTTACAATATTATACAAGAGGATTATGAACTTTATTATGTTTCAAATCCTACAAACACTCCAACAATCCCTAAGGATACTCCTAGATCCCAAAACCTCTCAACAATCCTCCTATCTCTAGGATCTCTATATCCACAAAATCCTCATGAGATCTCTAGGATCTATATCCTATCCTAAGATCTCTCAACTCCTCACAATACTCTTGATATATTATTCTTAGAAGTATATCTATTACAACATATTTTAAAAAATGTAATCCAATTCACACATTTGATAATTCCTATCAAACTTAGGAAATCCTAATAATTCAACAAACAATTCAATGAGGGAACCAACTCCCTTAGTAAATGAAGATCCCCCTAGGTCTCATCAAATGCACAAAATTTTGGAGGAAAATGCTCCTGCATCATTAAGTGACTTGTTTTTCTTCCTTTACCTTTTTAGTTCACTCAAAGCATTGATTAGTTCTTCCTCAAGATCTACTTCACCTTCTTCTTCATAATCTTCTTTGTCATTTTCAAGGTTTCCTTTCTAAGTTTCCATTTCCATGAAAAACACTATTTCTGAGTCATTTTCACTATCACTCTCCTCATCATATGAGTAACTATATTCTTTTGAGTAGAGGATTTTCTTGAAGAATTTTATTTTATTTTCTTTCTTGTTTCCCATTTGATATTTATTTTCTTTCTTGGGAACTTCTTCTTCATCACTTTCTGAATTCTTAGCATAAGGACATTTAGAAGCAAAATGACCAATTTTACCATAATTAAACCATATTAAAGGAATCTTACCTTTTTACCTTCCAATTCCTCTCTTCAACTTCCTTGCGAAGTTGGATATTTCTTCATCTTCATCTGAATCATCGTTGCAACCACAATTTGACTTTGAATTTTTCTTATTGTTTCTTGTCTTCTTGGATTCTTTAAATTTTTCTTCCTTCCTAGATGGATTGTCCTATTATGTTATCATTGTGAATTCCATGTAAATCATCCATGCTCAATGTAGCAAGATATTCTCTTTCTTCTAGGGATGAAATATTAGGATCAAATCTCATTGGAAGAGACCTTAGTACCTTTTGAAAAATTGGCGGTTATTTAATTTATTCTCTTGAGCCTTTAATAACATTCACAATTTCATCAACTCGCAGAAAATAAGCTACAATATCTTCATCTTCCTTCATTCTCATTTTTTCAAATTGACCTCTATAAGTTCGAAGCTTGGCCCCTTTGAATTTTAAATATCCTTTGTAAACATTTTGAGGTTTGTCCCAAAGATCCTTTGCAGAGTCACAATGCATAACCTTGACATATATTGAACTAGCCAGGCCACTTAAAATAGCATTTTTAGCCTTCAAATTGTTTTCATTAAGTTTCTTTCCATGTTTATCTATTAGGAGAGTGGCATATGCCTTGTATTTGTCTACTACTGCTTTCCAGACATCAAATCCTTGTTCTTTCACAAATGTTTCCATCCTTATGCTCTAGAAGGAATAGTTATAACCATCAAACAATGGTGTTCCATTCTTAGTGCACTCCATAATATTCCTTCTAGTGATTAGACTGTTTTTGAAGGACCCACTCTGATTCCAATTGTTGGATTATTCACTAATATTGATATGGGGTGAATCAGTATTAGACACCTTTTTCCAATTTTAATCACATTATGTAAGCATTTAAAATTTATCATTTATGATTGAATTCAAGATACCATAAACATATAACCACAAATGCACATTACACAAGAATTTTACGTGGAAACCCAAATGGGAGAAAACCAATGAATGCTTTCTTATATATCAAAATATTACATTCATCGGAAGCAATAACTTCCAAAATTATCCAGCACCAACTAGAAGGAGGTGCCAACCCCTTGATTTACAAGCTCCAACCTGAAGGAAGATACAACTCCCTTTCCTTCCTTCTTCCTTCTTCCCTTGAATATAAATAAGAGAATCAAATTGTTTTTGTTGTTGTCACTGATACTAATATATCATCATCATCAAAAATGATATAACCACATAAAATTCATTTGAATATCTCCAAGAATATCCTCCAAATCATGTGCTCAAAATCACCATGATAAACATCAAACCATGTGCCAAGACATCAAGATGTGCCTCAAATAATATACCATGCCTCAAAGCATATACCCAAAATTTTCTTTAAACATGTGCCAAAATATCAAAGATCTACCTCAACCATGTGCCAATATCTCTAAGATATGCCTCAAGCATATACCTTAACCTCTAAAATACAAGCCTCAAAATATATAGAATAACATACCTTTCATCATGTGAACAACCTAGTGCATGAGATATCAGAAATTTATACCTTTCTCAACTTCAACATCAAAAGAATACCTTCCTCAAAACTTTCCTTAACCTCGTGGGACTGGAATGAGAAACAAAAGGGGCCTCACAAGACACCCTATGCTTGACACGTGGGGGTCTTCTCAAATAGGGTTTTATGAAAACCCTTCTCCAATATATATCTCTGAGTACTCCCTCCTTCACATAACTTTGCTACTTCACTTTCCTCGATAAATAAAATCCTTTCTTGGTGAATAAATGAGAGTTTCTTGATGTGTATTTATACCCTTCAAATTAACTTCCTTACTTGATCTTTGAGACGACTTGTAAATTATTGTTTGCAACAAATTTTCTTATTTAATTAATTTTGGGGCCGACTTGTAACTTATTGTCCTTAGATATAGGGATTCTTCTCTTTCTTTCGAGGCTTCATCTTCAAGAGGGCATAAATTCTCAACCATGAGGAACCACATTGCATCCACCTACCATTGGAACTGGCTTGGTGAGGACTATCAATCCGATGAGGTTTTCATCCATTTGCAATGTCCTTCACTCTCGTTTTCCTCAATCAAATTTGGACTTCATGACCACATCTTCAGGGAGTTCACTTAACCATACTTCCAGGGCTTCTTGTAGATTTCTTTAAAGCATATTCCTGTGAGGGCCATGCTTAAAGATACACCATAAGGAGACCACTTTGGAGACTTCATCAAATACACCCATTACTCTTAGAGGCGTATGGACTTATTCTAGGGTTGAAATTAATGAGAAACAATTTTCCAAAAGAAAATATATTGAGGTGACAATGGGTATCCTTCTTAATTTGCACAAACTACCTCCTTTATGCTTGGGACTTTACATCATTGGAGGTGCTAGATTTTGTTGTGAAATTTTGGCATCATTGCGAGAGATAAATTCAATTTCAAAAAAATTGAAGACTATGCTTCATGACATTTTGATGAGGGTATTGTTTAGAAGACTGTCTTCTCATCATGGAAACTCCACATTTGATGGCTTGCTTATTTTCAAGGTGAGGACGACAAGCAAGCACTTGAATAACCCACCTTAGTGACACAACATTTCATATTTTGGTATGAGGTATAGTGATTATGTATTTTTCATATTTGAAGTCAAGAGGCATAACCCCATTTTTCAAGGAATTGGAAGCAAAGTTGCTTGGTCCTTCAAATTTCTCATGCATCCATTGATATCCACAAGTTTCATTATGAACTATGGAATAAGTATGCTCAAAGATTCTATGGAAATCATAATGATTCTCTACCTTTTGTTGCTTCTTTCATAGATTTTATTGAAATTTTTAATTTTTTTCATGAAGATGTAATTATGAAAACATTTTAATCTTCTATGAAAATGGATGCAAGGGAATGGTATGATAGTCTGAACCCAAAGAGAATACCCTCATTTCTTTATCTCATAGTTTTTTAATAATTTTGGATTGATGTAGAAGATAAAATGGACGGGTTAAATGATTTGTTTCTTTTGGTTGAAGTTAGTAAAGACAATAAAAGAAGGTTGGATGATGTGATGCATGCATATGAGAGGGACCCTTCAAGTCCTATCTTGAATAAAATCAAGGATAAAAAAGACATGTTGATTTCCTTGCTTGGGTATGTTAGAGAAAAACATTTTGTGCATGAGGTTATTGAAGATTATATAGCAGCTCCACATGAAGAAGAGGGTATCCAAGAGAATGATGCTATCATTGCATATTTTGGGAATCATGAGCAGCCACATAGGATTAAAGGTTTTGCATAAATTTTGGGTAGTATTTTCTAGCCATGTGTAACAATGAATATTGCATATTTTTTAGGGCACGTGGGACAGATTTTTGGATTCAATTTTGGATATTTTTTCCATCCATATATGTCCTCATTTTACCATCCTTCCATACATAAATATTCAATTGAAACATATATTTTAGGGCCTTATTTTTGTTTAGGACAACATACTGTTCAGATTATCATATCTTGCAAAAACTTTTGTTCTTATTTTTTGAGGAAAAATGTTGATTTTTTTTTAGTTTTTAGAGCATGTTAGTGATGATGAAAGGGATAAAAATTTACATCCACCTTATTTTTCAAATTATAGAGAATGTGAATGTCATTTTTCAACTAGAAATCATGTTCTTAGTGTTGGAAATTGTATGGGACATAAAGATGTTGAGTGCAGGTTTTATGACAATCATTTTGAATCATGTATTTGTGATCATAATTTCATTTCTAGATTTAAAATTTTATCTCATACTACATCTTTGTGCTTGGAAAAAGACATTTTCTTGTTGGATTAGCCTACACTTTTAAGTTTTAGAGGTGTAAATGATATTTTTATTTCAAATCATCCTTTGGAGAGGTATTTTGAAGACATTCTTCAGTTTGATTGAGGGTTTCCATGTACCTTTTCCAAGCCATATTTCATCCCTCTTCAACATTGAATTGAGTTAGCATGTGTTGGAGCATGCTACTCTTATTCATTTTTTTATATTGGTTGTCATATTTTTAATGTAAATGTTTTTTGTATCCATGGTGTACTAGTCATTCCATCATATATTAATGTAACCATTGATGTAATCTTGTTTTGAATCATTACCAAACATAGGGGTAGAGTTAATGGCCTTGATATAATTCTTGGATGGTTGCATTGGCTATTTGATTCCAGTTAGCCTCTTGTTTCATCCAAATTTAAAGTAGGTTTAGAAGGAATAAACTCTTGAGAGCATTAGGGTAGGATAAATAAGCTCAACACATGTGAGCATTAGTTTACTTTGATGTATCTTTCTGGCATTATTGTAGCATTAGTTTACTTTGATGTATCTTTCTGGCATTATTGTAGCCAAATTTTGAGCTCTTGATAATGTATAAAAAAAGGAAAAGGAGAATCAATATGTGGTGTTTGTGGATGTTGATTTATATTGATTATGTCACATGGTCTTTCCTCCTCTTTTTTCTTGACAAGTTCAACTAGATATTTTTGGAGTTATCTTGCACTCCCAAGAAGAATTCATGTCCCCAAGTTGGAGCCTTTTGTTACAACTTATATTGTATACGGTTTTGTTCTGTTATTTTCATTACATTGATGGAGACTTGTTGCTATCACTCTTGGTAATTGGACCAACTTGAAGGATACGTATTCATGGAGCCCATTTCTCTTCATTGCATTTGATCACATGATGGGAATATTTTCTTGGGGGAGTCTCACTTATCCTTGGTTAGATGGTGATTGTGATTGTTACTTGGTGGTCTTCTCATAGGTGATTGCTTTATTGATCACCCCTTGATTTCATGTTTGGTGGATGTGGAGCATACTATATCATTATGGTGGTTTGGTATATATTCTCATCTTAGATATGGATGATGGTTCTATCCCCACAAAGGGTAATATGATGATGGTTATAAGATACATGTTTCATGATTGTTGAATTTTCCTAGTGATTTTTCCATGATGATGTGGTTCTTATTTGATGGCACTAAGAGGGGTGTTCTACATGGTGCTTATATATTGGATGTGTGATGGGGGGTACACTTTATGGTTGCATTGGTTATTATTTTTGTCCCTTTCTCTTAATATTTTTGTCCCTTTCTCTTAATATTTTGTTATGGTGGGATGATCCATGTTACCTTTGTGGGATTTTCCTCAGTGATTTAACTCTATAATGTCACATTTTGTAACATCCACATTTTTAGCAATGTATAATGTAAATACGATGTATGATTGCAGGAACGACTATGTAAGATGTAAAAATTATATATCATAATAAAAATATAAAATGTAATTCCAATTGCGGATGGAAATGGACAAAGTAATATGGGATAAGTTTCCACAAAAGAGGGGGGTTCCAAGAGGTCCAAGGGGGAATATTCATGTGTATTACTCCCAACCCACTTTCCTAAAATTATTAGTGTGTATGAACCTTATAATTTATTTTTGAGTGTATCAAATCTCAAATCATTAAACACATGTAAGAGGGTGGGTTTTAAAAGCCACTTCACATAGTTATCGAGAGCATGGGATGAAAACAATCAACATTGGGGAATATGAGAGTCAACATGCATGGGTAAAAGGGAAATTTGAATGGGTAGGGTAGGAATTTTTTACATGCATTTTTTGGAGTACCAAGGGAGTGGAGAGTGTTGGAGATTGAAGGCATCCATAGTGGGCATGTGTGGTAGCTTGCAGGCATTATGAATTCTTGAAGAAGAAATATTTTAGGCCTATAGAGTGAAATGTTTGTGTGATAAATTACCCTATAGTAGTGAGCTTGTTGTTGTGAGTTTTCTTATAGCAACTAGCATCCCTAGAGTCCCCAACAAGAGACATTCATAGACAACATGTGTTGGAGCCCTCGAGGGAAGTGGGAAAGCATGAGGGATTGTGTGCAGTGAAGGGGGATCATGTTGTGCAAGTTGAGGGGAAGAGCGTTGGTGGATTGGGACAATTGTGAGAAAATGAGCTTGTTGTGGGATTATATTGGGTTATGAGAGACACCCTTTATTGTGGAGTCATAGCCCCAAATCATGGTTGATTTTATATTGATATGTGGAGAAACAAATCTATGATTGGGAGGAACTTTCTTCCTCTGCAGTCGGTTGCACATTTTTTGGTAAAAGGAAAGTGTTTTTATTATGGATTTTATTTTTTGTGTGTATACTCTGAGTTTGAAAAATTATATGTTTCTATTTGAATGTTAAATTTAGTTGCATTCATGTTTTGAAAGTGTTTTTAATTGCATAAGTGTTTTTAACATCACTGCATGCATTTTTATTTAGGGGTATCAAAAAAAAAAATGTTGGTTTTAGTAGAGGGGACACTACACATTTTTTAGACATAACTATTATAACCCTAAATTGCACTAGACATGCATACCTGGCATCAGGCCATCTTACTTTCTATCTCTGCCAAGCCATCACTAAACAACTCTTCTAAAAAACCATTGCTTTGAAGGTGTATGCGCCCTACACCACTATTGCCCGTGTACACACACTTGGTGAACCACTACAGCCTGTGTACACTCACAAAAAATGTGTGAAAAATGAAAAATGCAAAGGGATACGGGTTTTAGGGCCGTTACCTAACTAGTTGACCACCCATAACCAATCACCCCAACCATTACTATCTCTTTTGGCCTTCAAAAGAAGGTGTTGGGGCCCCATTCTAAGGAGAAGCATGAGAGCATAGAAACTCTACCCATTTTAGTAACCCCCCCTTTTGCCCCCAATATTTTGCAACCACATTGTGAGTTTGAGCCAGAATTCCTTCTTCCTCCATTGCAAACCCTTGCCATTTTCCTAGAGAGAATTGAAGAGGAGAAGAAGATGTGGAAGCAGTTGGTGCATGGTGAAGAAGATCCTGAGACTAAGTTTGAGGAGAAGTTGTTGGTCTCATATTGTAAACGGATTTTGTGAGATTAATATAAAGAAATACTTTTTCCGTCCCGCCAAATGATGTCTTAAATATTTATGGTTTGTTTACATTCTTTGTTGCGATGTCCAACCCACTAATCCTTATATAGAATGCATTCTTATAGTTTCTTTTTTGCCTTTTGGTGAATGCAGGTTGGCCTTGGGAGGAGATTTGTAAGCAAGAAACAACTAAGCACAAAGGGATCAACACCAGATGCGGAGTTTAAGGTATGCCTATTGGATCCCTATACTTTGTCTTTTATGTATGATTGTAGGGTAATGATGGGATAATTGTTAAAAGTAGGAGACTTTAGATGGTTAGCTCTGCCTGCACTTTAGAACCCTGGGTAGTCCGTAGAGGGGTTTTATCGCTATAGCGAAATTGGCGACCATACTGGGGAGACCTCTAGGGTTTTTGGGGGATATTCTTTTGGGTGCTTTGAATCAGTTTATTTACTGTTTTTGAGTTCTTGTAAGCTTCTGGGTCTTTAAGGGATTCTGGTCTTCCATATCAGTACTCCCTACCTTTGCTTGACTATTGGTTTTTATCTTTTTCGAGAAGTTACAGAGGTGTACACGGCTTGTAGTGGGCCTACACATGTGCATACACACCCTGCCTTTGGACAACCCACATACATACATAAGCTACTGAAGTGTCAGTAGCGTGCCTGTGTTGAGAATTATTTTTATTTTTTATTTTTTAATAAAGAGGCAGTCATCCTCTTCCCTGTCAGAAGTCACACTTATCAGGGGTTTTCTTGATCTAGCCCTTCTCTCTGTTATAGCAGTATGTAGCCTAGGTCTGACCTCAGCATAGCTTTCTTTTTATCAAAGATTTCTTGTGTTTTCTTTATTAGGGTTTTTAGGCAAGTGTGTGAGTGCATTCTGATCTGCCTGTTTGGTATTGTCAGTGACTCCCTATGATCTGCGATTGGGCCTGAAGTCATTTATTGGTCTTTACTTGTCGTCATTTTCCCCTTTTTGGCTTTAGAAGAAGAGAAAAGAATTCATTTTCAAATTTCTTATTTTGAAGCATAAAACAATTAAAAAAAAAAATCATTTCTTTGTTGGTAAAAGTAGTTCAGGTTAGTTGTTTTATTTACCAAGGAAAAATAATGTTTTCTTAAGTTCTTTATTTGAATGCTTAGGACATTAAGTAGATCGTAGTCAAGAGAAACCTTGTTTTTAAGTTTTTCTTTTCAAATATCTGATAAAATTGGTTACAAAAAGTTTGGTTAAAGAGTTTAAATTGGCAAATATTTATTTGTGAAGAAGAAGTAGTTTGTTTTCAGTTTCATCTTATGCTCTTGTTTCTCGTCTCTTAAAGAACATCATTGGTTTCACTTCCATTCCTTTTAATTTAAGACAACCACTAAAATTAACGATTAATTAAAAGTTATTAGACTTTGTGTTTGTAAGGTCTATCAATTTAGTCTAGGTTAGAGCCTTGATTTAGGATTGGAGAGGAAACTCTTCAAGGCTACAAAAAAAAACATAAGAGTCTGTGCTAGGGAGTGCGTGAAAGTCTAGTAACCATGAAATTTATCTAGGACCCCTCTCTAACACAGAGGATAAACATGAGGTTACATGCAGAAATGTAGTGGAGATAACCTCTCCAAAGACGGACCAAGCATAGTGGGGAACACATATAGAGGGATTATCTTGGGATTTCGTTGATCACATTTTCCACAAAGCTTCATGGGTCTTGAATCTATTCGAGGTCCTTAGTCATCTTCTGGAACACTTGCTTTCGATACCCTTGATAGGTTTTGGGCTTGATACCCTGCTCATTGCGGTCCACCTGGTTGTCGATTGTACCTGCCTGGTGACTGTTTGCACGCTGGAAACCTAGTTTCCTGTATCTTAGTGACTTACACAGGTGACTTCGGGGGTATACTGTGGTACCTAGGGAAGACATCAAGCCACGCTTTTCAGAGTATACCCAGAGGATGCTTCTGTATTTGAGTTTCACTTGCACCAGTAAGTTGCTCTAGTGTTGGCTGGTGTAATTGTTCTTCCAACTAGTTAGTGATCTAGTTGTCTTGTCTCATAGGAGATTTTTCTAGTGTGTGCTGGTCTTGAATGTTAATAGAAATACCTAGTGTGTCATTGATATTCTCACACTGTGGAGGATCAGGAGCTCCATCGGTCACAAAGGCTTCTTGTCCTGTTGTCAGTTAATCTGGAGCCACCCCTCCACCGCTAAGGTGAAGACTAGACCAGCAAGGGTCTTTTGAGGTGACTGGGCCACAAGAAACTGAGCCTGATCCATCTCTGAGAGGAGAACATTTGATTCCATAGGAACCAACCATTTTTGACCTCAGAGAAGAAGCTCTTGGTCTGTATAACCCTCCGATCATTGATCTGTCAGCCCCCAATGTCATACAAGTTAAAACTTATGAGCGTTAGGTAGTGTCACAAGCAGCGATGGAGACAAATGCTTTTACTTCTTTAGGGAATCCTCATATTCCCTCTACGAATGTCACTACAGGGGGTTTTCCGTCTCCTAACCAAGTGTTGTCGGTCCAAACCACCATGTTCTTGATCGCCTCTATCTTGATAAATGGTCTGATTCTGTCTATGGTGGCGATCACTACTCCTTTCACCCAAAGTGCGATAGGCCCTCCTTTATCATACGAGATTCCTAGCTTCGATATGAACTTTGTCCTTTCCTACTCCACTCTACAAACTTTAGGTCTAGGGGCAAGGAGATCGAACTCTCCTCTGCAAGGATCCATGGGGGGAACTTCAACTCCCTATAACGCTTTCCCTTACGAAGGGGGTCATATACCTCCTTCATCCCCTTCGTTTGGCGGTGCTCACCAGCACTCCGTCGGGCCGAACATAAACTATATTTCATTTGGAGCAGGTAGTCAAGGAATTCCTTCTTATAACATGTCAATAGTTTCAACACCATTCTCTTTGTTCGAGGCATTTGGTAACAATGCATTCTCATCATCTATCGTCTTGGTTGGGGGAAACCCTGGTTATGGACAACACAATCTTGTGCAGGGTACTATTCCTACGCAGGGGGAAACTCAGGAATTCCTTCCTCACAAGGACCTTGGAATCTGTGGTAGGGATCATTTCCCTCATCAGGGATTTCGACCGAGGGAAACCCCTTCCATAGCCTATGGAACCTCGGGAAAGGATCAAGACCTATGCCCATCGGATCGATAGGGGGAAACCCTCCCCAAAATCCTTGGAATGCAACACAAGCCCAACCCTCCATGTCCTATTATGGGATTCATTTGATGATGTCTCAACAAGCGTAGAATATGTACGCTATTCACGACCATGTTTTTTACTAGAACCATGGCCAGCAACCTAAATTTTTCTGGCAACTTGGTGCCAACCAAACTCTAGGCTCCTTTTTCCCTAGTTAGAATCAACAACCCAAATTACTATTTCTGGCAACTCTACACTTGCTAGACTTAACAAGGTTATTAAATAACCCCATCTATCATGATCCACATTGGCCTCCCATGCCAACCAAGTTTCCTTTGGACATTCCAAAGTTTCAAGCTAATCCTAATGAATATCCAGGCGATCATGTCACTACCTTTCATTTATGGTGCTCGTCCAACTCTTTGAGAGACGACTCCGTT
>CBVK0100026607.1:0-14135 GCA_900067695.1 Picea abies
GAATTACCTATGAGATACGATGCCGACACCGAATTGCTGGCCAACTTTGAGCAGACAAAAGTAGACCATATCTCATATCACATCTGAGAA
Organism: Picea abies; assembly: GCA_900067695.1. Lineage (NCBI taxonomy): Eukaryota > Viridiplantae > Streptophyta > Pinopsida > Pinales > Pinaceae > Picea > Picea abies. Next base: position 91 of record CBVK0100026607.1, read on the forward strand.
TGGAGACACTAGAAGAGTTTGATAAAAGTACCAGTCCCACCATCATTCCTTCTTGAGTTGTTCATTAAGTCTTTGGTACCTCAGTTATCTAAAGAAGTCGCAACGTCGGGGGTCTTTTAAGAAGAAGAAGTGATAATGAGAGATCAACAGCTAGAACTGATTTACTCTCAATCTGGTTTACTTTACAAAGTTTTTCCAAATGCACCATGGTCGATACTTGACAAGACCAGACACAGATATGGACCACATGCTGATGGTTTTGTTGGTTCAGGGAAAATGAAGCCCATTGATAAACTGTTGAATCAATTGCAGCAATTGTGAATACAACAGACAGTGGCCAACTAGACCACTGGTTCAGCTGCTCCTGCTACTCAAACATCGGATGTACATAGTGTGCAATCGACAAAACTGAAGTCCACCCAGTAGCCTAACAGAAATAAGAAATAGTGAAAGAAGGGTAAGGGGGATAAGAAACCTACCAATAATGTTGGCAGGGGCAACACAAAAAAAAAAATTGAAGCATCCATGTAATCTTTGAACGGAATACCATCCAACTCACCAGTGCCCTCAGATTGAGGAGGCCCAAAATTTATTAGCATAGCAGCAGACTGTCCTTTAAATGAACCCATTTCTACATGGGAAAAATTTAAATCAAGCCCCTTCGAGCGTGAAAGGGGCAGTTAGGGACCCCCTTCATCTCCGAGTAATCCTTCGTCCATGAATGTGTACATGATGAAAGGTAGTGTTGACATAGAAACTAGGACATGCGACTACGGAATGCCAAACACCTCTTAGAAGGGTAAAGAAGTTAAAAACCCATCTCTTCCTCTCCATATTGAGAAAAAAATGGGCGAAACAATGACATGCATCCCAAAAGGTGCGTTCAAGAAAGATTCCCACAACCCAAATGCAAGGGCCACCTAGAACTACTCCGTGGTGGAGGATTTGTTTCAAACCCCTTGTGCAATGTCAACTTTGGAAGTCCTCCAGAGCTTCCCCTCCCAGAGAAAGGCTCTATTAGTTGCCTTAGGATCTACTGAGACTTGTAATCCAAGAACGATCATGCTTTATACAAATGACTTAAAACCTCGTCTCTCTTACCATGTGGTGTTTCAGATAGTAGTGGCTTACACCAGGAAAACTTTTACTCAGAACATTTTCCGCACGGTGGTTGATGAGGGTCCCTCGACATGAGTGATGTCTTTGGCATGTTGGAAGGCCATTGGCCAACCCATTTTTTCTCCATCACCTACTCTTCTTATCTCTTTTGATGTTCATTTGTTCCGACCACATGGAATCATTCCCTCTTTTCTCGTGCAGTTAAGGGAGAAGACCATGTGCGTCAAGGTTGAAGTGGTCGATGCGTCTCTCGACTACAATCTCTTGTTAGGAAGGAGTTGGACCTATGCTATGAAAGAAGTGGCCGTGATATTTTTTTAGGTCTTGTTGTTTCCACACGAGGACCAGATCGTGTCCATTGATCAATTATCATTCTCTCATCTTGACCCTTCATCGGGGGTATCCACGGTCCCGGTGATTGATAACCCTCAACTAGGCATCATCAATGTAGTGGTTGTTTTGTGCCCACCTTTGATGGGTACTTTTTGGCCCTTGGTTATGGAAATAAGCGGAGATCAAGGAAGAAAAGGAAAAATGTGAACTGCACGGAAGACACAGTGACTGTTACTGGGTCGAAGTGAGAAAAAGAGCAGAAAAGACAGAGCAAAGTAAAATGAAGCAATTTGTTGAACGGGGAGATCGAGGATGATAGATCAGCAAGAAATAAGGATTGTGGAAAACTCAGCAAGTGGAAAAAACCACCGTTTGATGCTTTGGAGCACCATGTGAGAAGGAAAGAAAGACAAGCTGGCAAAGCCCTAAAAACGTGGGCTAAGTTGACGTAGTGTTTTAGACACCTAGTGTTTTGGTATCTAGGGTTTTGAAACCTAGGTTTTGACCTAAGGATGTCAGTGAGATATTGTAATGTATAAATAAGAACCTACATGAGGGAATGAGGTTCGATCTAGTTGTACCATTGACATGAGTGATTATTATTGTATGAGAGAGAAGAGCTAAATCTTTCTAGTATTGTAAGATCTTCAGCTGGGTAAAAAGATCAACCCTACAGCTAGGTGTGCAGGGAGGGGAGAGATAGAAAGAAGAAGAAAGAAGATCTGCTAGCTAAGAGCACTGAAAAGAACTGTATACTTTATCTTAATACATTACAGCTAGGTGTGCAGGGAGGGGAGAGATAGAAAGAAGAAGAAAGAAGATCTGCTAGCTAAGAGCACTGAAAAGAACTGTATACTTTATCTTAATACATTATAAAGAACATTTTTGTGGATGTAACCCTAGAGAGAGGGTGAACCACGTATATCTTGCGGTGTATGTGTGATTGGTGTTTTGTTCTTTGTTATTGATATACTTCTATTGCATTACTATGTTATATCTGATAGATATATCTTGCGCAGTGGATTTGAGGAAGATAAAGAATACTAGATTGTTGTGTGTCGATCACTTTGAACCCACTTTACATTCCTTCTAGTTGTAGACATATATTTCCTGCAACCCCCACATAGCTGCTTTGGGTGAGAATGCATCTGCCTCATAGGTGTTGCTAAAAGGGCCAGTAGCTAGGGCTTGTTGGTGCGTTGTTGGAGATGAACCTTGGGTCTGCCTCTGTGCCAACAAATGGTTCAGTTACAGAATGGGTACAATTTCGTACTTTGATGATAGTATGGTTCTCAACACAAGTAGAAGGGTGCAAAGTTCGATACATAGGTCGAAGCTGCTGAAAGGACCATGTGCGAAGTTGTGAAGACACCTGGAGAAAAATTTATCAAAAGAAGTGTGTGCACAAATTCATTAACACACTGGACATGACACCTATCAACTGGTACCTTCAAGCAGAGTTGTGCCTCATCACTACATATTGGGAAGGTATGACTCAGAATTTTGTAACCACCTTCTTATTTGAAATTTATTTTCCTTCAGTAGATCAAGCATTGAATATTGTAAGACATAAAGTATTCGAGGAGGCATCTAACCTCCCTTTGGAGAAAGAAGAGGATAAATGGACTGTGCCTCTCCAGAAACTGCAAGGCTATTACAACATCAATGCTGATGAAGATGATGATCCAAGAAAGGTGAACATTGCAGAAACAGAAGGCCAAAGAGATGTGGAAGGACCAGGAGTTGAGTTACCATTCATTGGATAGCCAATAAAGATTAATAAGGTCAATATTGGAATAGAATAGACACCAAAGATTGCAAATGTTGGAGATTATTGGGATGTTTCCACTATTGACAAGATTACAGAATTACTACATGAATATCATAACTTGTTTCCAACCAAGTTCACGCATTAAAGGGCCTATGGGATAGATGAGGATCCATTTTAAACTAGATGCAATACCAGTCAAACAGAGACCCTACAGATTGAACCCTAAATATAAGGAGAAAGTGAAGATTGAGCTCAATAGGATGCTGGAAGCAGGGATTATAGAACCTGTGGAAGAATCGGAATGGATTAGCCCTATGGTGGTGCCAGACAAGAAGATAGGAGAGATCAGGATCTGTGTAGATCTCAAGAAGCTGAAGGATGCTTGTTTACATGAGCCCTTCCCTACACCATTCAATGACGAAGTGTTAGATAATGTGGGAGGCCAGGAGGTATACTCTTTTACAGATGGATTCTCGGGATACCATCAGATCTGGATTGCCAAGAAAGATCGCCATAAGACCACATTTGCAACAGAATGGGGGTCCTATTAGTATATAGTGATGTCATTTGGATCGGCTAATGTTGGACAAATGCAGGCAGTGTCAAATTTCCTTGAATTTGAAGAAATGCATCTTATTCTCACCATTTGGAGTGTTGTTAGGCCATATTGTATGCAAGCAGGTATTGTTGGTAGATCCATCTAAAATTGCCATTATAGTTGATCTACCCCCTCCTACTTCAGTCAAAAAAATGCGCACTATGCTGGGACATACTGGATACTACAAGAAGTTCATTAAAGGATACACCCATATTACATCACCCATGGATAATCTTTTGAAGAAATACTGTCAGTTTAGTTGGACAAAAGAGTGCCAACAGAGCTTCGACACACTGAATTAGAAAATGGTTACTACGCCTATTTTGGTTTTTCCAGATTGGAGCAAGGAGTTTCATGTGCATGTCGATGCATCTTCTATTGCTTTAGGAGAAGTGTTAGCACAAATTGGGGAAGGAGATATTGACCATCTGTTAGCCTGTTCCAGTGGGAAGATATCAACTGTTGAGATCAATTACACCACTACCGAACGAGAGGGGTTAGCCATGGTGTATTCACTACAAAAATTTCACCACTACTTGTTGTGAGGACACTTTAAAATGTTTACTGATCACTCTGTGCTAAAATACCTAGTCAACAAGCCAGTGTTGGGGGGGAGAATATGCAGATGGATTATTCTATTTCAAGAATATGACTTTGAGATCATAGTAAATCCAGGAAGAATGAACAAAGGTCCTGACCACTTGTCGAGGTTGGAACATGGAGAAGAACCCACTAGTTTGGAGGATACATTGTTGGATGCACAGTTTCTGGCCATTAGAAATATTGATGACCACTTTGCAGAAATAGTCCATATCCTGTCAACATGAATGGAACCTAGTGAGTATACAATCCCCCAGAAGAAACAACTAGTAGTGTGAGCTGCATAATTTTCACTTATAGTTGGACAACTCTACAAGATGGGACCTGATGAGATATTGAGAAGATGTGTTATGGAGGAAGAGTGACCATTGATCCTCATGGAAGCCCATGAAGGAATCACAGGAGGACACTACGCAGGGAAAACAACTGTGTAGAAGGTTCTTAGAGATAGCCTTTGGTGGCCTACCTTACACAGAGATGCTAAAGAGTATTATAGAGCCCGCGATGTATGCCAAAGAGTTGGGGAACCATCAAGAAGAGGTGAAAGTCCACTAGAACCACAACTAACCCTAAAAGAATTTGAGAAATGGGCCATTGACTTTGTGGGACCTATAAACCCACCAGGAAAGTGAACAAGAGAAAGGTACATAATTACTGCAGCAAAGTACTTGAATAGATGGGCCGAAGCAATAGCAGTTAAGGACTGTAGTGCAACTACAGCTGTGTGCTTCATATTTGATGAAATCATAACCAGGTTTGGATGCCCAAAGATACTTATGAGTGATCAAGTCAAACATTTTATAAATAAAACATTTGAAGCCCTGTCTAAGGAATTTGCAGTCCATCATCAGAAGAGCATGCTGTACCATCCACAAACAAATGGGACAGTGGAAGAATTCAATAAGATCTTGGAAACAATGTTGATGAAGATTTGCAGTGTGAACAGGGATGACTAGGATTTAAGAGTACCAACAATACTATGGGCCTATAGAACCACTTGCAAGAAGCTAACAATGTAGACCCCTTTTAAGTTGGTATATGGTCTCGAAGTCGTTGTCCCAATAGAATACCTGGTACCAAGCTTAATAATTGTTTCCTTTACAAATATGGATGACACTAGAGTTGTTCAAGAGAGTCTTGCGTAGTTGCTCGAACTCAAAGAAGCTAGGTTTATTGCAGAATTCCATCAACAGGTGCAAAAGGAATGAGAAAAGTCCTATCATGACAGGCACATCAAGAAGAAGGCATTTAAGAAAGGTGATGTAATATTGGTACATGACAATAAGTTCATAAAACATCCTGGGAAGTTTAGAACGCATTGGCTCGGGCCATATGATATCGCCTATGTTATAGAAGGAGGAGATGTGTAGTTGAAGACTTTGAAGGGAGAATGGAAGGTAGGATTAGTGAATGGGATCCAGTTGAAATTGTACTATGACAACTAGTTTCCTCGTAGCTCTAAGTAAAAGCATAAGGAAAAGGGTCTAGGTACCAGGTGCAGTTGAAAATGGGTACTAGATATAGAAAAGACATTCTGCACAAGGAAGGAAGGAGAGGAGGCATAGAGAAGAAAGAAAAGGTTGCACTGCATAGTTTGAAGTCAAAGTAAAATAGAAGAATGAAATCTAATGTGCCTCGGGATGAGTCACATGTGAGTGTTGGGGGCATGTTGCCCCTTGGTTATGGAAATAAGAGAATATCAAGGAAGAAAAGGAAAAATGTGAACTATGCAGAAGACATAGTGACTGTTACTGGGTCGAAGTGAGCAAAAGAGCAGAAAAGACGGAGTGAAGTAAAAGTAACCAAGCCATTGAATGAGGAGATCGAGGATGTCAGATAAGGAAGAAAGAATGATTTTGGAAAACTCGGCAAGAGGAAATAGCCACCGTTGGATTCTTTGGACAACCATGTGAGAAGGAAGAAAAGACAGGCTAGTGAAGCCCTGAAAATGTGGGCCAAGTTGGCATAGGGTTTTAGACACCTAGGTTTTTGGTATCTAGGGTTTTGACACCTAGGTTTCGACCTAAGGATGTCGGTGAGATATTGTAATGTATAAATAAGAACGTACATGAGGGAAGGAGGTTTGATCTAGTTGTACCATTGACATGAGTGATTATTGTTGTGTGAGAGAGAAGAGCTAAGTGGGAGAGCCTTCTAGTATTGTAAGATCTTCAGCTGGGTGTGAAGATCAACCCTGCAGATGGGTATGGAGGGAGGGGAGAGATAGAGAGAATAAGAAAGACGATATGCTAGCTAAGAGAGCAGACAAGAATTGTATGCTTTGTCTTAATACATTATAAAGAAAAGTTATGTGGACATAGCCCTAGAGAGAGAGTGAACCACGTATATCTTGAGGTGTATGTGTGATTGGTGTTCTGTTCTTTGTTATTGATATACTGTTATTGCATTATTGTGTTAGATATGATAGATATTTCTTGTGCAGTGGGTATGAGGAAGATAAATAATACTAGATTCTTGTGTGTTGATCACTTTGAACCCACTTCACATTCCTTCTGGTTGTAGACATCTTTGTCCTACAACCCCCACATAGTTGCTTCGGGTGAGACTATGTCTACCTCATAGGTGTTGTCGAAAGGGCCAGTAGCTAGGGATTGTTGGTGTGCTCTTGGAGTTGAACCCTAGGTCTCCCCCTGTATCGACAGTACTTTTGATTACCCACCTCCGACTAGTAATGTCCAATACATATCGGTTATCCCTAACCAACCTAGGGCTGAAATCTTTCAAATCTCATCATTTTAGACGACTTACTTTAACGATCCGTGGACTCTTCCTTCCTCATCAGCCATGATGGAAGGGACAGGGTACCATGGCATGGCCATGCCTTTGTCCATGAAAGAATTTGCATACTCTATAGTCCAACAAGCTTTTGTCGACCCCATTCTGACTCCCGCATAGGAGTTCGTTCCGATTCTAGAGCCTATTTTGGCTCAAGGTTCCCTCGCTGATACTGATTCTTTAGACTTAGTCTTTCCCTTAGACGAGACAATTATTGAGGTAATGACTAGTCTAGACAGACCCTAGGATGATCTCCATCACAAATCTTATTTTCTCCCAGTGTTAAGAAGAATTGAAGCAGGTGAATTCACTCTGACTATGACTGGAGATAGGACTTGTCCTATCAATCCTTTGGCTATGCACATTGTTTATGCTAAAGGAAATATGGAAACCATCACTAAAAAAATACCTATTGATATCTCCAGAACCCCTGGCATTGTGGAGAATATCGTTGTCGGAGCGTATTTCTCCCTCGAGGAGATTTGAATCTACATATATTTATTTAAATAAACTCTTTCCCTACACGACGCTCTTCCGATCTATATTTATTTAAATAATTTTGTGACGTGTTTGCCTAGTCTTATGAGGAAATGCCAGGCATAGATCCAAGAATTGTTGAACATGAAATCACGACATATCCCGATGCCAAGCCAGTCTGGCAGAAGCTTTGTTCAGTTAATCCTAGGAAAGAAACAACTATTAAGGCTAAAGTAGAGAAACTACTCAAAGTTTGTTTCATCTACCCCATTCAATTGACTCAATGGGTGTCAAATCCTATGCCAGTCAACAAAAAACAGGGTAAAATTCTTGTATGTATGAACTTCTATGATTTGAACAAGGCATGTCCAAAGGATAATTTCTCCACACCATTTATTGACCAGATAGTTGATGAATGTGCAGGTTGTGAGGCATTTTCTTTTATGGATGGTTTTTCGGGATACAATCGGATACAGATCAAGCCCGAAGACCAACAAAAAACCGCTTTCATTTGTCCGTGGGGTACATTTGCTTATAGGAAGATGCCTTTTGGTCTGAAAATTGATGGAGTGACTTTTCAGCGGGCCATGTCTTTTTCTTTCCATGATCTCAAACACATAGTCGAGGCTTATCTTGATGATTTAGCATCACGATCTCGTAAGAGAGATGATCACCCCCCATACCTTTGACTTATCTTTGAGTAATGTCACTACTAGTGGATTCGCTTGAATCCAAATGAATGTAGTTTTTGCGTAACATTGGGTCATCTTCTTGGTTCCATAGTTTCGACAACAGGGATCATGGTCGATCCTCTAAAGGTTGATGTGATAGTTCAATTGCCTCCCTCATGCAGAATCCCTCAGCTTCAGAGTTTACAGGGAAAAATTAACTTTTTACGGTGTTTCATCACAAACTATGCCGAGATCACAAAGGGTTTCATACATTTATTGAAGAAGGATGTTCCTTTTCATTGGGACAAAGCCGCTTAGTGCTCTTTTAGAACATTGAAATGCGCTCTCATGTCTGCCCCTCTGCTTCGACCACCTGATTATAATAAATATTTCTTATTGTACTTGGCCACTGCAGAGTCGACCATTGGTATGGTCTTGGTTCAGGAGGATGATTTTCTCTTAGTATACATGATTTATTACCTGATTCGAGGCCTGGTTGGACCAGAACTCAATTATTCCCACGTTGAAAAACTTGCGTTGGCAGAAATTCATGGTGTCCATCGGTTCCGTGATTACATATTGTTTCACAAGACCACCGACATTGTCGTTGTGAATCTGTTTCAATACGTGTTGACATGACGTGTAATCAGTGGAAAGATCAGTAGATGGATTGTTATCCTCGAGGAATTTGACTTGGATTTTGTTTCGGAAAAATCCAAAAAGTTGTTGGACTTCGCGGAACTCATCTCAGAACTTCTGGTCGAATCAAGTGATGTTATACCGGAAGAGTCGCCTATCAAAGGAGACATTTTTTTGATCACATCTTCGGACCCCTCGTATGGAGATATACTAGTCTATCTCTAGACTTTGAAGTGCCCCACCTTTACCTCTCATGATGAGTGTCTCCGTATACGCCATCAGGAAAAGAACTATCTCATACTCAAGGAAACTTTGTATCATTGAGGTGTATATTGCATCCTCCACTGGTGTCTCACTCATGAAGAAGAGGAGATTTTTCTTAATGATTTCCACACTGGAGCATGTGGCGGTCATCTATCTGGGTTGGAAACAACCCAAAAGATTCTACGAGCTGGTTACTTTTGGCTGACATTAATCAAAGATTTTGTTGAATCAGTTAAGAAGTGCCACCCATGTCAGATCTTCTCTCGGAAGATGAGGGCACACCCCACTCCCATGTTTCCCATCATCACAGTTGGTCCCTTCACCAAGTGGGGGATTGATTATGCTACATCCAACCCCCTTTCAATAAGGGGGCACCATTATTAAATCCAAGTAATAGACTACTTTACGAAGTGGGTCGAGGCTATGCCAATGTTCAAAGATGATGGCGAGACATCAGCTCTCTTTTTGTTTAACCAAATAATAGCAAGGTTTGGCATCCTAAAAGATATTATAAGTGACCATGGCATTCATTTTCAGAATAAAATGATGTCCGAGTTAACATCAAATCTTGGGTTGAGGCAAGAACATTCATCACCCTACTACCCACAAGCGAATGGTCAGGTGGAAGCTGTGAATAAGTCCCTTAAGACTATTCTACAACGAACAATCAATTCAGCCAAGTCAAATCGGCATTTGATGTTTTACTCTGTGTTATGGGCCTACCGAACATCTATTAAGACTGCAACCAGTTTCTCACCTTTTCAACTTGTTTACAGGTTGGAAGCAGCCTTGCCTATAGAGTGCTAGATACCATCTCTAAAGTTGGAAGTAGATTATTTCCATACACTTCACCACTTGAAGAACATTTATTATATCCTGAGCAGCTCTATGAGAAATGTCTTGATGTATCCTTGGATAACGAGGCTCACAAACAAAAATTCAAGTGTTAGTATGATCGATCTGTTCATCCTCGGATTTTCTCCAAAGGTGACCTTGTCCTAGTCTATGACCAAGACAAGGATCCCCTGGGGGCACACAAGTTCAAGCCCATGTTGTTTGGACCTTTCATCGTGAAGGAGGTGCTAAAGAAGGGCGTTTATCGTCTAGTGGAATTTGAGGGAAATTATTTGGCAAAGCCTGGAAATTGGATCTACCTCAATAAGTATTACTCGTAGGTGGGTCACCTTGGGTGACTTCTTGTACATATGTATAGTTATTATACATTTTTCTTAGTTGTTTTCTTTTTGGTTTTATGGACGTGTCATTTTTTATGTCATCTTTTTCACTGTGGAAGATGTCAAGTGAATCAGAGGTGTTCATTGGGTTCGTGGACGACACTAGCCGGCACACTTGGAGGCTTGCTTCCATAGCTTGGGTGATTTTCACACCTAAAGGTTAGTTGTTATCTTAAGGAGGTATCTATTTAGGTGATGCCACAAACAATGTCACTGAATACAATGCAATCTTATATTTTCTTTGTGACGCTTTGTCGCATGGTATCTCTCATGTCTGGGTCTACTTAGATGCTTAGCTGGTTGTGTCCTAGTTAAATGGGGTTATCGCGTTTACGATCCTACTCTACAGCGACAGTTCCTCAAGGTACATCTCTTAGAATGAAGCTTTGATTACATTAAGTATATCCATGTTCCTAGGAGTTTGAATCAAATCACAGATACTCTAGATAATCATGTATTAGATTTTCATATTGCACACATGTAAGAACAAGAACACACACACACACATGGAAATACATTTGTAAAATAAATATAATCCATAAGACGTAAAAAGATGTAAATATGCATATATAAATATAAAATATCAGAGTACATGGGTGGGCGCAAGCGCCTCAAAATTATGTCCAGTAAGAGTCATGGGGCTTATGCCCTAAAAAATATACAAAAGGTTCCCCTGACACATGAGTAGACTATCCTATCTAAGGGTGGGGCCTATTGGCCCTACCATAATGAACAACGACATTTTCCAACTGACAGAAGAGCTGGACCTAGGTCCGTGGCACCCCCACTATATGAGGTTGCATCGACGATGGGAGATCCTCGATCTCTGCCATAGGGACTGTACGAGTGAGCACGGTGAGGTTCTGCTCCACCCGTCTCAATACTCTCTCAGCCTCTTTGTCTCGAGGCCCCCTTGCTCCTGCTGCTGGTCTGGCAGCTACGACTAGTCCTGCCTCTGGTCGAGGACGCCACCTAGTCCTCGAGAAGTCTATTGGACGCATCATTCCTAGATCTATACATAACAAATACATAGTTGTTAGATACTCTAGTACACATACAAATCATATATATATATATATATATAAACTAAATAAATATGAAAAACAAAAGTTCAGACGTGTGCTCTTCCGGTATAACAAACATACCTAGCTCTCCTCTCTCTACTTCAGAAGGTACAGGCATATCGGGATCCCTGGAGAAGTCGATCCCAGCATAGGGGTAATCCTCTATTACTGGAATCTTTCACGAGCACTAGTCAAAAAATTTATCATCAAAGGCCTCAATGGTCCTCCCTCCCCCCTATCATGGCAACAATGCCGCCCATCTGCATAATTCCGGGAGAGAGGCCTCATGCCCTCATATCGTCTCTTGAGGACTAAGACTGGGTATCCTCTTGAAGAAAAAGGAACATAAAACAATGTCAAACTCAAAGTTTCGGTGTTCCTGTATCTAACACTCTGTTAGCTGTCTCTTCATGAAATCCATCATGGTTGTACTCCATTCAAAAATCTATGTATTCAAGCACTCCACTGGACAATGCATGTGTGCTCGGGAGGCCTGATGTAAATCCGCGGATCCAGTGATCTTCCCAGTGAGTAGAACTATCACTTTGAGTGATAGGTTGCTGACATTGTGTATAGGCACCTGAGAACCCACTTTCTCAGTACTAGCCTCACAATGGAGTCCAATCAACTCCTCAATGTTGTGAGGCCTAGGGGAAAAAGTATGCAAGTTGGTTGGATCACCTCTCCTCGAGAGACCAGTCAGGAAGTAAATGTCTTTAGTCATTAGATTCAATGACTGCCCCTTGAGCATAAATTCCTCAGTGTCAGGATGCCAGTAGTCTATCAAAGAATTCAACAACCTAGGTTGTGCCCTCATAAACGGACACTAGAAGAATTTAACAACCCACATTGTGATAAAACAAGGACAACAATAGGGTCTTCCAAGACCAAAAAATAAATGTCCTCATGCTCCCTCTCTCTCTAATGAACATACATCCTACAAAATGACAAAGTCATGGGGAGTTAACTCTTGTCTTTTATTTTTTCCACTTATTGGAGGGTGTACGCGAGATGTCTTGGCGACAATTGAGTGTGTATGCAGGAAAATTATCCGATCTACAATTGAGTGTGTATGCAGGAAAATTATCTTCTGCCCGCGTGCACACGTGGGATTTTCTTGGACAACCCGTGTACACATAGGGCCAAGCTCCTTAAATGTCAGTGCCCCCCCAAAAAACAAAAATAAATTCAAAAAAGGAAGAATGAAAGGCAGGAGGGGCTAGTTTGTACTTACTTGGTCCAAGCGGAAGTTTTTTTCGTCCACTGAAGCTCTCGGAATCAACTCTTTCGGAAAAGGGGTGTTTTTGAATTTTTTGTCAATTTTGAATTTACAATGGTGATAATGAGCTATCAACTTCTATTTATAGACTTTTTGGCCCCTTTTTGTCATTTTTTGGACCTGTTTTTTTGTTTTTCCTAGCTTGAAAATCATTTAGTATGGTTCTTGAGTTTCTTGGGGGATGTTACAATATGTGTTACTTTGGGTATTGGGAAATTTTTTGAGAGTTGGGTCATTTTTAAAGGTCTTTTGGTAAAAATTCATTTTTCCAACTTTGTGCATGTAAGTCAGGATTCCACCTCCACTTTCTGCATCTCGTTGTCTTTTTTGATTTTCCATAGGATCAATCCCACCGAATTGTGACACGGAACCCTCACTCCTATTCTAGAAGTGTCGTAATTTAGTGGTAGATCCTACCTTCACATGGATGCCCTAGGTAGATCCTAGATGCATTTTTGGTGTCCATGTCATCGCTAATGATTATAGGATCGAGAGTCCTTTTTAGTTGTTCCTAATTACAGGTTTGAGCCTCACTTGCATGATTCATGATCACTTTTGAGCTCACCCTCATGACTCCCAAAACAACGGGTCTTCTTTTAATCCCTTTTCAAACCCTCTAAACATGAAAATATTGTCGACTAATCGTGTTGCCCTTCATGCTCGCCAAACTAAAATTTGAAGGCACATCTATTCGACGGTATTTTACCCCTTTTTCGGTCCTGATGGTAAAATGTACGAACAAAGGTATACTATAGGATCCTCGGTTCTCTAGAAGAGTATTCTCAGGTGTATATTTAACCCCTTTTCGGGCCCAAGGGACTAAATTTACGAAAAAGGAACCCCCATAGAGTCCATAGTTAAGTTCTTTTCAGACTCCCTAAAATTGAAAAGATTTCTGAGTGAACTTGCTTCTCCACACTCGTTAAATTGTTCAAGAAGAATATCCCTTACAGAGTCCATAGTTAATCTTTTTTTAGACTCCTTAAAAATGAAAAAATTGCCAAGTGATCTTGTCTTTGTTCCACTCGTTAAAATGGTTTTGAATAGACGTATTTTCGGTGCTAGTTTACCCCTTTTTTGAACCGACTAGACTTCCTTCGAAAAAGGTACCCCAGTGGAGTCTCCTTTTACACTTTTTCAGACTCTCTAAAAATGAAACAACGTCGAGCTTACCTTCTCTGGGCTTGTTAAAATTACAT
>CBVK0100026608.1:0-15786 GCA_900067695.1 Picea abies
GAGATCGGTCTCGGCATTCCTGCTGAACCGCTCTTCCGATCTCACATGTATATCGGTTTCCTTCTCACATTGAATGGCTCGGGCATGGAGGATCCAATCAAGTTGTTGCAGTTGTAGGATGATGTAGGTTTGATCATACTGCAACTATAACTGTGTCCCTTGTAGACATATTTTGGTGCATGAATTTGAGCCCAAGAATTCTCTTAGGCTTGGGTTTTATTCTCTAAGCTGCTGGAAGGCCTAATGCCCAGAGCAGTCTCCTTCACCCTTTCTCCTAAATCTTACCTCTACTTTTTCTTTAAGTCAATTTACTGATTGAAGTGAACGTGGCCCTCACTTCCCTATACATTCCTTTCAAGTTTTGTGTTGAAAATATTTCATGTTGTTGAGTTTTGGCCATCAATCATCAACATTTAAACCAACATCAACCCCAAAACTGATGGGTATTAGGCTTACCTCTACAACAATCTGAAGGTGGCTTCTGGTGCTGACAGAGAGGAAACTCTTCAAGGCCATCAAACAAATATTGGAGTCAGAGATAGGGAGTGTTAAAGTCCAGTGACGTGAAAGTTATCCAGGACCCCCCTCTAACACAGGGTCTAAACACAAGGTTGCTTGAGGAAAGGAAGTGGAGATAACCCCTCCAAATATGAACTAAACGTAGTGGGGAACACATATTGAGGATCTCTCATGGGAAAACTATCGCCTGCATTTTCCTAAAGAGCTTCATGGACCTCAGATACGTTCGATTTCCTCAGTTGTCTTCTAGACCATTTTCTTTTGGTACCCTCGGTAGGTTTCAGAATTTTTATCCTTCTCATTGCGATCCATCTGACTATTGACTATACCCACCTGGTGATAGTTTATGAGTTTGCAACTTAGTTTCCTGTTTTCTTGGGACTTACACGGGTGACTGTGGAGGTATACCGCGGTACCTAGGGAATACGTTGTGTCACACTTTGAAAAGTATACCCAGAGGGTGCTTCTGTATTCGAGTTTCAATTGCACCAATAAGTTTCTCTAGTGTTTGTTGGTGTAAGTGTTCTTCCAACTAGATATTAGTTTTCTTGATTTATCCCATAGGAATTTTTCTAGTGAGTGTTTGATTTTAAACGATAGTGAAAGCCTTACTCTGTCATTGATATTTTCACAAAGTGGAATATCAAGAGATACGTCGTTCACGAAGGCTTAAGGGCCTACTGCCAGTTGCATTAGAGCAACCACTACCACTGTTATGGTGAAAACTTGACCAACAAGGGTCATTCGAAGTGATCGGGCCGCAAGAAAATGTGCCCAAGCCTGCTCCGAAAGGAGATTACTCGAATATAGAGAAACCTACTATTTATGAACTTGGATCATAAGATCTCTGGCCCACCAACCCTCTAATCACTGACTTGTCAATGCCAATCTTAGTACAAGTTGTCCCTCCAAGGGTGACACCTTACGAGCATCAGATATTCTTACAAGAAACCATGGAAGAAAATGTTGCTACTTCATCTAGGAGTCCTCACACTCCCTCTATGGATACTACTACAGGGGGTATCTCATCTCCTAACCCACCTTATCTAGTCTAAACCATAGTGGTCTCGACCCCCTCTACCTTGGGTAGTGGTCCGATACTATCGTCCATGGCGATTACTGCTCCATTTACATAGAGTGCGATGGGCCCTCCATTTTCATATGGGATGCCCGGCTTCAATTTGAAATCCATCCTTTCCTACTCCACCTTATAGACCATGGTTCTGGGGGTAGGAATCTCCAACACTCCCGTGAAAGGGTCTATTGGAGGCACTTCAATCTCCTATAATGTTATCCCTTATGGTGGGGGTCACATACCTCCTTTGTCCCCCTCGCTCAGTAATGCTTTCCAACAACCTATTGGGTCGAGTGATAACTAAATCTTGTTTGGAGAAGGCGATTTAGGACCTTCATCTTACACTACGTTGGTGGGATCCATGCCATTCTCTTTGTTCGATGTGTTTGGTAATAACGCCTTTTCTTTGGATGCCATCTCAGCTGGGGAAAAATCTGGTTTTGGACAACAAAATATTGTGCAGGGTACTATTCCTACACAGGGGGAAAGTGAATGATTTTTCTCCTCATGGGGACTTTGGAATCCTTAGCAGGGATCAATCCCCTCGCAAGGGATGTCAGTTGGGGGGAAATTATTCCATGGTTAATGGAAACCCGGGTAGGGCTCAGTACCTATGCCTGTTAGGTCGGATGGGGGCATCCCCATCCAAAATCCATGGAACACAACAAAGGGAGCAATCTTAGCCCAACCAACATCGTCCAACTATGGGATTCAACCAATGATTTCCCTGCAAACATAGTTTCAACAGGCTCGTCAAGGCCATGGTTTCTACTAGAACCATGGCCAGCAACCCAACGTTTCTTGGAAAACTGGTGCCAGTGAAACTCCAAGCCCCCTTTTTCCTATACATAGTACCCAATCCAAACTACCATTTCTAGAAATGCTACATTTTCCAGACTTGTCAAGGTTTCTTAATGACCTTATTTGTCATGATCCATTTTGTCCTCCCATGTCGACTAAGTTTCCCTCTGAAATTCCAAAATTTGAAGGCAAGCCTGGCGAATATCCAGGTGATCACGTGACAACTTTTTACTTATGGTGCTCGTCCAATGCACTACGAGACGACTTTGTATAGTTGTTCCCATTTCAATGCACTCTCATCGGGGGTGCTGTGAAATGGTACATCAATCTTGACCACTCAAGATATTCTTACTTTAATGACCTAGAAATGGTTTTTCTAAATCATTTCCAACTTGCCGTGAGATACAATGCCGAAATTGAATTGTTGGCCAACTTTGAGAAGACTAAAGCTGATCATATCTCTGATCAAATTAGTAAATGGAGGTGTTGAAAAAGATTGATTAAGGTACAGGTCCCACCGTCTTTCTTGTTGGAGTGGTTCTTGAAGTCTTTGGTACCAGTTGTATCCAAGGGCGTTGCAATTTCGGGAGTGTTTTCAGAGGAGGAGGCGATACTGAGAGCGCAACAACTTGAACTAATTTACTCTTAGTCTAGATTATTCTATGAGATTTTCCCAAATGCGACACGGTCCATCTTTGACAAGGCCAAAAATAATTATGGACCATATGTCTATGGTATAATGGGCTCAGCACAAGGAAATTCCACCAATCCATTGTCAAATCAATTTCAAGAATTGTCAATACAATAGACGGTGGCCAGCCAGACCTCCAGTTCGACTGCTCCCCCTACCCAAATGTTGGACATACATAGTGTGCAGTTGACAAACCCGAATGCCATCCAACAACCCAAAGGAAAGAAAAAACAAGGAAACAAGAAGGGTAAAGGGAACAAAAAGGATAATAACAATGTTGGTGGGGGGAAAACAAAGAAGTGAAATTCGAAGTATCTATGTAACCTTTGCACGAAGGACCATTCGACTAACCTGTCCCCTCAACTTACAGAGGCCCAGAAGCTATTGGAACAACAACTTGTTGTGCTGACGAACCCATTCCCACATGGGAAAAACATGCCTCAAGCCTCAACATCTTTGAGCACGGCAGGGGGCAGTCAGGGAGCCCCTGTGTCTATTGGTAATACCTCAACCGCGAACGTTTACATGTTGAAAAGTGACGCTCATATAGTGACCAGGTCCCAATATTATGGCATGCTAGAAACTATCAAAAAGGGTAAAGAAGCCACAAACCCATCAGTTCCTCTCCAGATTGAGAAGAAATTGGGTGAAACAATGGCACGCATCCCCAAAGGTTCGTTCAATAAAAATTCACATAATACAAATACGAGGGCTGCCCAGAATTACTCTGTTGTGGAGGATCTGGCACAAACCCCTTGTGCTATGTTTTCTTTGGAGGTCCTCCAGAGATGCCCTTCATAGAGAAAGGCCTTATTATCCGCTTTGGGATTTTCAGAGACTTGTAACCCAGTAGCGATCATTATCGATCCAAACTATTTGAAACCTCGTCTTCCTTATCACATTGTGTTTCATATAGTAGTGGCTTACAAGATGAAATATTTTACATGAAATATCTTCTGCACAGTGGTTTATGAGGGTGCCTTGACTTGCGTGATGTCATTGGCATGTTGGAAGGCCATCGACCTACCTATTTTGTCTCCATCACCTATATTTCTTGTTAGCACATATCCTTTTTGGGGGGATGCTTTCCTTGGTTTTGGCCTCTAGGTGAAAAAATACGAAAGAAAGGGGCTTATAAAACCCACATTTTGGCTTTATCCTAAGTCCATTGCGGTTGATGTGATGGGTTGGCACGTTGCGTTAAGGTGTGCACAAATTTGGGCGGTCAATCTGGGCACACTCAGATCTACAACGCTCAGCCCAAGTATGGTGCCTCCTCGTTAACTTGGACCCCCCCACTCAATCCCTCTTACTGCCTCCCCCCCCTCTGAGTAGACTACCTTACCGCCTCTCCTTACCGCCTTCTCTCCTGCTCACACTTGTCCTCCACTCATCTCCTTCCTGACCTATCACATTCCCCTTCGCCTATCACATCTCCTGCTCCCCCCTCCACCTCTCGCTCCCTTACACCTATCCTCCACTCATTGCCTTCCCGACCTATCACATTCCCCTTTTCCCATGTGTCTTCCATATCCCCTTCACGTCACCTCCACCTGTCCCTTCCTCCCCGCACCTTTACACCTCAATGCCCACACATACTCAGTAGCCTATTGGTCGCACCCATCACCTTGACCTTGTTAAATCCATCCACTTCCTCCAGTCAGTTCCTATGGAAATTCCAACGAAGAAACATAAGGCCAAGGCGAGGCTGCCACATCTCCCAGGTGCCAAGTTTGACTTAGGCCGTCCCGATCCCGATGAAGAAGTTATGAAGTAGGGGAGGTGGTTGGAGGATTGTCTCCCCCATGAATGGAAATTCAAAACCGTCTAACCTTGAAGGCATATTGTCATCTTAGGTAGTCTGAGATTGCATGCATAAAGAGACTGCATGCCCAGTCTGACATAGTCAAGATCATGTCTGATAGAGGAAGGCATCTGCAGAGGAGACTACAGGTGCAGTCTAACTGAGATGACGCGGCCCCATGGAAGCTCAAGAAATCCTATGTTGAGGATGGTGAAATTTTTTAAGTATATGAATGGATTTCTATTTTTTTGTAATGGTCTTTGGTTGAGTAGAGCTCCCAATCTGTAATTTTGGTTCGACCAAAGTTGTTCTCTGGTTATGTAATTGACTTAAGACTTTCATGTTAATATAAGTAAGCTTCCTTTCTCTTTCATTTTGTTTGTAAAGCTGTTTAAAACACTCGGGCATGGACAATCCAGTCGACGATCATGATGTTGTTGTAATGGAGGTTTGATTATAGTGGTATTGGGGTCAGTTTTATCTGTTTCCTTGTGTTCTGTTTCCCTCCCACATTGAATGGCTCGGGCATGGATGATCTAGTCGAGGATCATGATGTTGTTGTAATGGAGGTTTGATTATAATGGTATCGGTGTCAGTTTTATCTATTTCCCTGTGTTCTTTTCCCCTCCCACATTGAATGGCTCAGGCATGGATGATCCAGTCGAGTTGTTGTAGTTGCAGGATGATGGAGGTTTGGTCATGCCACAACTGTAACTATGTCCCTAGTAGACATATTTCAGTGTCTGAACTCTAGGTCAAGAACACTCCTGAGTTTTAAGTTTTCTTCCCAGAGTTGTTGGAAGGCCTAATGCCCAGAGAAGTCTCATTCATCTTTCTCCTAAGTCTTCCCTATGCTCTCACTTTAACTCAATTTCCTCATTGAAGTTAACGTGGCCCTCACTTCCCTGTGCATTTCTTGTCCATTCCTATGTTGAACATCATTCAGATTCTGAGTTTGCACCCATTTGACCTCTTTAAACCAATCTGTGAAATAAAAAAGTTTGATGGGTACTAGGCTTACCTCCCCTGCAATCTGGAGGTGACTTCTGGTGCCAACAATTTTGGCATCGTCTCCAGGGAACGAATTGAATATTTTTCCTGGGGTTGAATGAAAATGTTTATTGGTTCTGAAGCTACATCAAAACTTAGTACATCGAGATTGCAACTGTGCACCTAGCGACTCCACTATATCAACTCCACTGTTTCAATGTGGTTGCTTCTGGCTACACCTGGTAGCCCTTGGGAGAACACATTGATCAAATCTTGTCTTTGATGGTGAACAAAGACCAGACATACTCATTCTGCACATCATTCACCTGGCAACTCCATGGTTGAAGGATTGATTGGCGACTCCACTAGTTCGAAATGGAAAAAATCCTGGCTCAAAGGTTTTCTCCTTTTAACTTCTCTGTTGTTCCCTGTTGTCGATGAGTGGGATGATTTTTTGCCCATATTCAAAGAGCATAAAGAGGAAAACCCTACCCAACATCTCCATGAGTTTCATGAACTCATGCACCAGTGGGAAATACATCTTGAATATGTATTATTAAAAATGTTCCTTTTCTCACTAGTAGGAGATGCTCGCAAGTGGTATCACTCCTTACCCCCTGCTAGCATTTCCTCTCTAGAGCAATTTCATGCAAACTTCAATACACACTGTCAACAGTTTTATTCCCCTAAGTTTATTTGTCATAATTGTTGTAAGGAATATGAAGACAATAATAAAGAGAAGGATGTTCCTAATAAATCCTGTGAGGATGAGGACCATGAGGATGAGGAAGATGATTTGGGTAGGCTGATGGAGCTGCTAAAATCACTCTCTGTTGAGATAGAGAGGTTCAAGTTTGAGGAAAGCATAGAGTATTTTCTAGTCCTTGAAGCAAATGTTATTGGTAGCCCTACTGATGATGGTAGTATTGAAGATTTCATAGCTTTAGAGGCATTAGTGTAATATCCCTCGACCGAACCCAATTGTAAATGTAATATAAATGTACTTAAGATGGTGAGTTGTTTTGACCTCATTTGGTAATACACGTCATTTGGCATAGTGCACGCATGAACTGTGCAGTAAAATGATGTAATATGCACATTCGAGGATACCACGCACAGTAACTAAGGTGCACGCAGTATGGAGGACAACGAGCCTCGTGTATATGATATGTGTTATAGGCTGGTGAGCCGGTTATTATAAGCTGGGATGCTTATGTTTTGGTATTAGGCGGGAATGCCTAGATGTCAAAGGGAAATGCGCCTACTTTATACATGACTCATGATTAATATAAAATACATTGTTGCATGCAGACTGGCCATGATAAAAGATATGGGGGACTGAACTTCAGTATTTAGGGAAAGGGAGGGCCAAAATTCAAGGGAATATTATATTAATATTTCCTAAAGAATAACATATGGATAATTATTTTATCCTAAGTTCTAAAGTTGGGGACAAGTGGACCAAAGTAACTTCCAATATGACAAGTGTCAAGTTGGGGACATGCATTCATATCATGGGAGAACTTAGCTCATTTGGTGACTTTTCAGGGGATACCTTACGAGCAACCTGACCATTATTCGCACATTGAATTCCATGAAGAGTTCACAATGATTCTTTCCACACTCAGTTATCCAGTCAATGATTCCATGACCATTTTCATTCATGCATTCGGTTATCCTTGAGACAACCATTTCACCATTCTAGAGCCTGTTCCTATAGCCATTTTCGATTGGTGTATCTGGTTAGCTTGGAGCGAGATTGAAGAAGAGGGTTGTCAAGCCTGTAAGAAATTATCTTATCAAGATAATTGTTGGGAATTGATTCTTGAAGGTGCTAAACTATAGCTACAATGCTCTGAGACTTCCGGTCCAGCCTGTTGTTGAAGCCCTAGAAGGGAAGTGGGGCAGTCAAGGGACTGTTGAGCAGAGAAGGGGCACACTTCCTTGGGTGGTACAGGCATGTGGGGAATCATAGGCTATAAGATGTTAGTTGAGTGAGCACCTGAGAGAGAGTCTTTCATGTTTCCCATGAGCCTTAGAGTGGATAGGAACCCTTTTCCTAGGTGGAGTTCAGTCCCAACTCGGGGGTGACTCACTGTTGAGAGTGATGAACAATGTAGTCTATGGCTGGGAGGTTCGTGGAAGGTCTGTACGCAGTTGGTGACAATATTTCTAAGATATTTCTAGGATAAGTACCAATTGTATGATAAAATGATGTGTTGCTTTGTTGTTTACATGCCTATGTTACGGTTTATCATATATGTGATTATAATTGCCTGTATGTTTATGGGTAATTCCCTGTAGATGTTGCATATCTGTAGTTACTGTTATTTCAATATAAAAGTCATATGTTACAGAAATTAATTATTTGTTATGTTTATATGTAAAGCTTCTGCAAGAGTGTTGTATGTATATGTTTTAGATGCATGCCGTTAAAGAGTAAATTTATATGGCATAGCTTAGTTGACTACTAGGTATGTTACCGTATGTTTCACAGTAAGGGAATGAAAAAGTTCCCTAGAGTAGAATGCTCTAGCCTCTAAAGGTTGGGAATGTTGCCGACTGGTGTTAGAGCACAAGAGATTTCTCTGGAGTGGCGTACCCCGACCTACGGGTGGTTGGGGAAATGTTACAGACTAGTATCAGAGCTTGAGTTCAACATTGAGCTTGGATGGGCCAGAGGGGTTTAGTTGAAGTGAATATTCACAGAAGAGTAACTTCGAGGTGACCCAAAATTGGAGTCACGGTGTATCCATGAAAAAGGTTGGCGCACTGGCTCGCGCCGTAAATTTTTGCACCGTGTGGAGAAAAAACATTGGCATGCTAGTGTGCATGGTAAATTGTGGCACCGCGCAGAAGATCATTATGTGTGGATGCATGCACTGAATTTAGACTTGTGCAGTGAGCACACACATAGTAATGTGCACATGGGGTGTGCAAGTATTGCTTAACACAGAGGATTTTTGTTGGTACGCGCATAAGTATGAGTATAAGTTGTTTCGCGACGGTGTATTTAGTAGTGTGCGCAGATAATTGGGCGCTATGGAATATGTTAAACTTGACATGGTTCATGCATAGGATGAAATGCATGTGGAATATTGGTGCGCGGTACCAAAACTGTGTGTAGTGGATATTGACGCACAACATAAGAGTAGTGCGCATAAGTTGTCGGTGCGACGAAGAATAAATGCACAGTAGATTTAGGTGCGCGGAAAAGAGTTTTACCTTGTGATATTGCTAAGCATGATAAACATAAATGAACAAGTCAAAGTTTAGTTTGCGCGAAGTCGCTTGGAAGGCGATGAGTCTGAGTTTAAATTTCATAATAATAAAAGAAAAAGAAACACACAACCACATCGAAGCATTAATTAAAAATAATTTCGAGCTTTAATTTCCTCCGATTTAGACAGATGAAAATAAAATATAAGATTACAAGAAAAACTTATTATAAAAGAAAACAAGATTCATAACATCACCAGATAGAAATTGTAATAAAACTGTCTAAAATCTGTTTCTGTATTTATATAGTCGTATTAATCAAAAAATTACAAAAGGGGGATGACAACAGTTAGCCTGTTGTGAAAAGGGTCATTTAAAGAACAGACCTATCATCTCTGGTACTCTTTACCTCTGCTACCGGCTATTCAAAATTCACTGAGACATACTTACTTTTAGTTGAAAACTTACTTCATCTTAGCGATTTCCACCTTTAAGGAAGAATCCAACCAAACCGGTTGATTCTCTCTAACACTTTCGTCCTCTTCAGTCGTAGATTCCTCCTTCTTATGCCGCTTGCTCCTTTTCTTCTTAGTGGTTGGCCTATTGATGACTAAATCCTTCATAGTGGGATTCAAGTTGACTTCCAACCATGAGTCTATAGCTGGATCTATGTGAAAATTAGTTTCTAGGATGTGCGCAAGGACCCTTTCCTCCTTATTCGCAGGAAAGCCTAGCATGTTGCTCGAATAACCAGTCTCACTCGATTTAGCCTTGTCCATGTATCTCAGGTTGTGGATACCAAAAGGTGTTTTTATAGAGAGAAGAAAGTCGAGCAGTTTCATGATTACTTTGGTTATGGATATGCAGATATCTTCATACTTGGGGAGTGGTAATTATAGAATTCCATTTATGAAGTGCAGACAGATTATGTACAAGAGTGTTGGGTTTCCATGCTTGACCAATCCATTTCGATTGATAATATTTTGAGTTCATTACATGGTGGCATTCAATTGACGTCACATGGTTGCGAAGTACCGAACGAGTGAAGCAAGGTGATTTGACTAAGCCATCGCCCACTCCACGAGTGGTGAATTTGACATGTTGAGACATGTGATACCGCATCTTGGCGAAAGTGGTTTCGAAAAACCACCTTCTTGCACAAGTGTATCTTGGAAGGCACTGTACGTCTGTGTTTTTGAGACTTAGGTGTTACCTATAATTGTCTTGGTGATAACACCAGGAAACTAGGAGTGATAATTCTGATGTGTATATTGAATCAAAATGGTGCATATTCTCATGAATTGTTGAATTGTTAGCCTGATAAGTTTTGCATAATTAACAACAACTCAATCAGATCAGACCAGTGCAGAGTCCATAGGAATGGAAGAAGCACAAGGGAATTACAGTCAACAATATGAGAGCAGAAGGGTGGATGTCCATTTGGGCATGGAAGGAACGAACTCTAACAGACATGGAGAAGAAAGGAATGAAGATATGAATATGGTTGAGACCTTTAAGAATTTGCGAAGGATGTCCAAAGCCATAAAGATGATAATGAAAGGCTTATGAAATCAAAAGAGCAGCAGGATGACTTCAACATGAAGCTATTGGAGGGTTTGAACAGAATAGAAAATAAATTAGTTAAGGAGAGTGGCTCAAGTGAATCGGGGAGTCACAAACCTTCAGAGGAGAAAATAAAAGTAAAAGGTGCTAGTAGACATCACCATCATTCCCAAAGGAATTCCAATAAGAGAGAAGGAAACATCTCGAGTCTATCCCCTGTGAAAAGGTATAAGAGATCTGGGGTGGATGAGAAATGAGGAGAAATGAACAAAATCAAACCTCCTACATTTGATGGTGAGCACAAGAAGGATGAAGATGCAGAAACATGGTTACTAGGCATGAGGAAGTATTTTCAATTACATAATTATTCTTCTCATGCAGAAGGTAGAATTTCTATCTATCAACTCAAAGGAAAAGCCTCCATGTGGTTGTTAATATTATGGTCGCTTCGAGAGGTATGAACCTCCATTCTGACCTATGACGAGATTAGAATAATCCGGAAGGAAGCAAAGAAGTAAAGGAAACCCTAGACAAGTTGTCAGCTGCAGAAATATATTTAATATGAATTTATTAATACCTAGAAGGAGAAGTCAACCCCAGTTAAACTGCTCAGATGACTATAAATACAAGGCGCCATTTCTCATTATTCTCATCTCAGCAGTTGCAGAGAGAACTGGATCTGCGCAGGTGCAGTTGTAGCTTGTGTGCAAGTTTCTGGGAAGGTGTGCGCTAGCCTCTGGGTGCGATTATCTGATTAGCTTGGGTTCTATTCTTTATTTTTGCATTAGCCTCTCTTGGCTATTGGATTTCTACCAGGATTCTCTTCTATTTCAAGTTCAAGGTGCTCGGAGGGTGGCTTCGGCCTGTGGTTGGGTGACGAGGGTATTGGTTGGGTGACGAGGGTATCGTCAATGGTAAAACGAGCACAATCTTTTATATTCTAATAGGTTATGGGCCCACACCCTCTTCAATCGGCCTAAAACATTGGAATGAAGCATAGCCTCTAGATATTGAGCTCATTGAGGAACTACCGCTAGGGTTACTAGCAAGAGTAGCTTCCAAAAACACTCTAGCTAGGGTTACTAGCGGAAGCAATTGTAGAAACCCTAAATCTCCGATCTGACACCTTGTGATGGAGAATCTCACCCAAGAAGTAGATATTTAGATGTGCCCTAACATAGCACACCTATTTTCTCTCTTAGAAGACAGAAATGACGAAGTTGAAGTTTTGGATCAAGGCATGACCAATTACCAGTCAACCGAAGACATGTGTGAAATAATCAGTCTTTTACACTACTCAACACTCACCGGGACAATTGAAGATGATATGTGGATAATCGATAGTGGAGCTTCTAGACACATGACAAGAGATCAAGCCAGACTCTCAAATCTAAATGAGAGAAAGACATCGTACAAAGTGGAGCTTGGAGACAAAATCACTTACCCCGTCGAAGGATTTGGACAAGCCTCCGTCAAGTTGGAATCAGGTAATCATGTTCACTTAAGCAATGTTTTATATGTACCTAGTTTAGAAAAGAATATTGTATTAATATCATGTTTAGAAGACAAAGGAAACAAAATAGATTTCATGGATGGAAAGGTGTTATCATGGCATAGGAATTCCAACATAGAGGATGCTAGGGTTATTGGAAGTCGTGAAGGAAATCTGTATAGACTACTAGAACAAAATGAAGAAGCTCTAGTACATGACGAAGTCAACCCTAATGAACTTTGGCATAGAAGGTACACTCATAGCAATTATCAAGCATTAAATTTCCTCAGAAAAATGGTTGAAGGAATACCTGAATTGAAATCTACACATGAAGGAATTTGCAAAGGATGTTCCCTTGGGAAGAATATCAAGAAACCATTCCCAAGAAGCAACAATAGATCCAAGAAAATCATAGATCTAATAGACTCATATGTTTGCAGTCCAATGCCAGTCAGATATCTAGGAGGATCTCTTTACTACATAATCTTCATAGATGACTATTCAAGAAAGACGTGGTTGTACCTACTGAAATCAAAAGATGAAGTATTCAACAAGTTCTAATAATTCAAGGCAGAAATAGAAAACCTTACGAACAAGAAGATCAAGACATTGAGAACAAATAATGGAGGAGAATACACCTCGTAGGAGTTCGTTTCATTCTACAAAACGACAGGGATTAGGAGGGAGCTGACTGTTCCTCATAATCCTCAACAAAATGGTGTAGCGGAAAGAAAGAACGGATCTATTGAAGAAACAGTAAAATCCTTATTGAACAATCAAGGTCTATCCATGTTCCTATGGGGAGAAGCAGCAATGACGGAAATATATGTATAGAACAAAATCCCTCATCGTATATTGAAGGACATGACACCAGAAGAAGCATTATCAGGTAAGAAACCTAACGTAAAAAACCTAAGAATATTTGGATGTCCAGTTTACTCTCATATTCCCAAAGATAAAAGGAATAAACTAGAACCCTCGAGAAAGAAGGGGATATTCATGGGATATAGTGATTCATCCAAAGCCTATAGAATATATATTCTAGAACAAGACAAGATAGAAGTAAGTAGAGATGTAACGTTCAATGAAAGGATGGCCTTCAAGAAATCTGTCGAAGAAATTATAAAAGAAGAAGAACTTGAAGAACCTAATGAAGAAAACACAGAAAACGAAAATAATGAAAAGGATCAACCTGATCATCCTATGGAGCCATGTGAGAACATTGATTAAGATATCATACCAAAGACCAAGAAATGACCAACTTGGCTTGAAGCTACATTACAAGACGCAGAAAGAATCAAGGTTCCAGAAGAAACATCCAGGAAGAGTAAAAGACCGAAAAAGTTCTCAAGTTGTGCAACATACATGACGAAGCTCCTAGTTGAAGAACCTACCACATTTGAAGAAGTAGTCCAAAAGGGACAATGGAAAGAAGCTATGGCGAAAGAAAATCAATCCATTATGAAAAATGAAGTATGGGAAATTGTACCCAGACTTAAAGAAAAATCAATGGTAACCTCAAAATGGGTATACAAGATCAAACATGCAACAGACGGAAGCGTGGATAAAATACAAGGCAAGATTCATGGCCAGAGGGTTCTCCCAGAAGGAGGGAGAATATTATGATGAAACATTTTCTCCAGTGGCAAGGTATACCTCCATCAGAGCTATCATATCCCTTGGCGCTTCCATGGGATGGAATCTACACCAAATGGATGTGAAAACAACTTTCCTCAATGGAGATATTGAAGAAGAAGTGTATATCGAACAACCTCAAGGATTTGAGGTACATTCCAGAGACACTCACATTTGCATATTGAAGAAAGATATATATGGACTCAAGCAAGCTCCAAGGGCTTGGTACGCCAGAATGGATAACTATCTAACAAGACTTGGTTTCTCCAAGAGTCATGCAGATCCAAACCTTTATTACAAAGTCGTGGATAACTCACCTGTGATTATACTATTATATGTTGATTATATATTCATAACAAGTGAAGAATCTCTAATTATTCAGTGCAAGAAGGAATTAGCCTCTGAATTTGATATGAAATATCTAGGTCTCATGCATTACTACTTGGGACTAGAAGTTTGGCAGAAGCGTGGTGAAGTATTCCTTGGACAAGGAAAGTATGCAATAAATATCCTTAAGAAATTTGGAATGATGGAATGTAAGTCAATGGACACTCCTATGAATGTAGATATAAGAAAATTGAAAGTCCCAGACTCCCATACAGTTGATCCATCTCTATATCGACAACTAATTGGATCATTGATGTATTTAGTAAATACTCGACCAGATATTTGCTTTGTTGTAAACACATTAAGTCAGTTCTAGGTGGAACCTAGACAAGAGCACTAGATAGCTACATAGCATGTCCTAAGATATATTCATGGGACAATAAACTATGGCTTGAGATATACCGCATCCAATGATATCCAACTTCATGGATTCACAGACTCTGATTGGGTAGGAAGTGCAGAAGACAGAAAGAGTACTTTAGGTATGTGTTTCAGTTTGGGCTCCACTATGATATCTTGGGGCAGTAGGAAACAAAAGTTTTTCCCACTCAATACAACAGAAGTAGAGTATATGGCATCTTGTGAAACATGCATAGAAGCAGTATGGCTAAGGAAGTTAATCTCCAATTTATTTGATCAGATTCCAGAATCGACCTTAATATATTGTGATAATCAGAGTTGTATAAGATGATCAGAACATCCAGTTTTTCATGAAAGGTCGAAGCACATTGAGATCAAATACTATTTTATTCAAGATAAATTCTAGGAAGGAGAGGTAAATCTCGAGTATATCCCCACTGATGAGCAGACAATAGACATCCTGACAAAACCTCTATCCAGAATCAAGTTTGCATATTTCCGAGAGAAGATGGGGATTATGGAAATAACTCCCTTAACTGAAAGGGAAGATTCTCCAAGCTAGGAGAAGGTACAGAAAAATATTCTTGAAAACATTTATTTTTGTGACATAAATGACTCTCCAAGATTAGGAGGGAGCACTGAAAATATCATTTATCTTTGTAATTGAAAAATAGTCCAGATTGGACAGATTCTTTCCTGTTCGGAAAGTGGATTGAGATTTATGATGGACAATGACTTCCTATTGTGGTTAACCTAATAAGTAGTCTGATTGCTGATGTATCATAGACAATGAATTCCCATTGTGGTTAACATGGGAATTGTTCTAGGTAAGTCTCTCTTCTTGAGGGTTACTCAAGAAGACTGGCCCGCCTCGCCGGACATCGATTTCTCATTGTGGTTAACATGAGGAATGGTCCATTTTGGAGGTTGATATAGGACAGTCTTTTCCTCTTGTAGCTAATAGAGGAAATGGTCTGGACAATCATTCCTTAGGGTTATACATTCTCTCTAGGGTGCACTTTGATTAGTGTAGGAGGAATGGCCGAGGGTGGGGAATGGTCCAGGCTCAACAATCAAGGACAGACATTCCTTAGGGTTATACATTCTCTCAAGGGTGCACTTTGATTAGTGTAGGAGGAATGGCCCAGGGTGGGGAATGGTCCAGGACAGTCATTCCTTAGGGTTTACACATTCTCTCCAAGGTGCACTTTGATTAGTGTAGGAGGAATGGCCCAGGGTGGGGAATGGTC
>CBVK0100026617.1:0-10203 GCA_900067695.1 Picea abies
AATATCTGTGTAATGTTTGTGTTTGCCATTGTATCTTTTCTGTTCTTTTCTGAATATCAGTTTGCAATAGATATTGTAGAAGGTTAGAATTTACAAACCTTTGCTGGATCCATTATGATACCTTCGTCGGAGATGACATGCCCTAAGTAGTGAATCTTCGATTGATAAAAATAGATTTTGGACAACTTCCCATACAATTTGTTCTCTCGCAAACACTGTAGTACCAAGCGTAAGTTCTCTTCATGCTTCTCCGTCATCCGAGAGTAAATCAAAATATCATCAATGAATACTTGGATGAACTTTTCCAAGTACTCGCGAAACACCCCGTTCATCAAACTCATAAATACCCTTGGGGCATTCGTCAGTCCAAACAGTAAAACAGTAAACTCGTAATGTTCAAACCTCATCTTAAAGGTGGTCTTAGGGACTCCATCGTCCTTAATCCGTAACTGGTGGTATCCTAATCAAAAGTCGATCTTTGAGAAAACCGTCGCACCCTTCATTTGATCAAATAGATCATCAATCCTCAGCAACAGATACTGATTCTTTATCATTGCCTTGTTCAACTGACGGTAGTCAATGCAGACTCTCCACAACCCATCCTTCTTTTGTATGAAAATAACAGGTGTACCCCATAGTGACACACTTGGACATATCAGTCCCAGGTCAAGTAATTATTTTAGTTGCATTCTCAACTCCTGTAACTCCAGGGTCGTCATTCGATAAGGTGTTCTCGCTATTGGTTCATTCCCCGGTTTTATGTCTATGGTAAACTCCAATTACCTCTTTGGAGGCATCCCAGGTAACTCCTCTGGAAAGATGTCTACAAATTCTCTCACCACCAGAAGGTGTTCTATACCTTCTTCCACTCCCTTCTCGTTTAACGCAAGGATCACGTAAATCTTGCACCCCTTGCACATGGTCTTCCATAGTTGCAAAGAAGAGATGAACCTCAGGGAAACTCCCTGGTTCTGACCTACAATCACACGTCTCTATCCCTCATCATCAACCAATCTCAACCGTTTTGTCTTACAGTTGAGTATCACCTCATGCGATTCCAACCAGTGCATACCAATCATGACATCATAAGATCCTAAGATCATGACGTATAGGTTGGCCCTGGTGACAAACTCTCCCAGGTTAAGGATACAACCCATAACCTTTCCTGCAACCTTCTGTTTGGCTCCCGAAGCCATCTCTATGAAGCTAAACTCATCCTGTTCGACTGCCTTTACCTTAATCCTTTTTAGCACTGCACCCGAAATGAAACTCTCTGTAGCACCAGGATCTATCAAAATACTAAGGGTCTAATAAACGACGGTACCTGACGTCTCGAGAACAGTCGACTGGTACTCTGCCTAGTGGTTTTTCATCGTTGCATGAATCTGATGGGCCTTGCGCAAATCTCCCATGGTAGTGGGTCCAACTGATCCAGATGCTCTAGTACTCTCCACTAGGCAGTCGTGCTGGTAGTGTGGCTCCGCACATGTCCAACACCCCTTCTTCGGTCCAGTAGTCCTTGTACCCGAAGTAGAAGATGATGGCCCACTGACCTGGAATCCTGGTCTGTTCTGCTGAACAGGCGTAAACTGTTACTGTTGCGGTCGACGCTACTACTGATGTTGTGGTCCCCAATAAGGTGTCTTCTGCTAAGGCGTCGGTTGTTGAGGTGTAGTGAAAGTGGATCCCCTCTGGAAGTCACGATATCCCGTCATATGTCTGGCTGGTGTCTGATGTTGCTGCGCACTAGTTGACACCTTCCCTTCTAGTCTCGTTGGAGTCCTATTATGACCCCCGCTGATAAGCTCCTCCTCTATTATGAGGGATTTTTGGATGACATCATGCAAGGTTTGAGGCATCAAAATCCTAACCTTTGCGTGTATGCTACCGTTAAGGCCGAACATAAACTTGTTGACCTTAAGTTTCTCAGTGTTAATATGCGGAGAATACCCAAGCAACCCCATAAAACGGGCCTCGTACTCAGGCACCGTACGACAGCCTTGTCATAAGGCGTTGAACTCATTGAGATGACGCTCAATGAATTCGTTTGATAGGTACCTCTCTCGAAACTGTTCCTTGAATAGTTCCCATGACATGTCTTCAACGACCATGTCCAACTATGGTATGAGCGTCTTCCACCATAGAAGAGCGCTCCCCTTCAGTTGAAATACCACCATGCAGACCTTCATGTTGGAGGTATAGTCGCGAAGTGAAAATCACATCGCCATATTCTCCAACCATGCCTTGGCGGATGCGCTGTCCGGGGCACCAAAGAACTCGGGAAATTTGACCTTCTCGAGTTCGCAGTGAATGCTACTAGTACCGACCGGAGCCCACGCTGGACCCTCAGGAGGTGAAGCGCCCTGGCCTCATCTCTATCTAAACAACTGATTAGTGCCTCAAACATCCTTTGGAAGGACCTAATCAACCCAACCACATCGCCCACAACTATCTGTTCCTGCCCAACAACCTGTTCGTCTTCCTCGGAGTTAGACCCCTTGGGCATAGATGCTACTGGGGGCATCACGCCTCCTCCCCTAGCACCCCGTCTTCTGCCTACGAGGATTCCTCTAACCATGATTACCTACACACATACAAATCAATTTAATTAGTAACATTATAATCAAATATCTAATCAACGGAAACCATAGTAATCCCAAGTCGCGGGTCAAACCGACTCTAATACCATATGTAATGATCCTCGTCGTTACGACAACATGTGACGCAACAAGTGCAATTTTTTTTTCTAAAGCAGGAAGTAACAACAACAACAGTCAATCAACGCAACCCGACAATGAACACAACGCACACAATTCAGGCAATAGATAACTTAACGACCAATCATACTAGCACATCATGCAGTCGAATGTAACATACAAAAACCAATTAGACAAAATGAAAACGACTACTTTCTCATCCTACCCAGCAAGGTTAGGACCGCTAGGACACATAAGAAACACTCGAGCCCAGGTTCCCATCGATTTTGACTATTTAAGGTCTCAAGGTTGGTGATTGTTCTAAGGAATAAGGAGGTATCTACATCTCACTCGACACACGCAAGATCACGCATACTAAGCTAAAAGACAACATCAATCAATCCAAACACAACAGCTTTGAAAACCAGTCACTAAAACCTTCACGGCGAGCGAGAGACAATCACAAGAAAAGTTACAAAAACAAGTACAACCATAAATACAACAACATCATCCACATTAGGAGGCGCATGATCCTAAGTTAGGCTTCATATGTGCTTATTGATCAACACGTGCAATGACCCAATCATAAGGTACCACATCACCACATCGCGACAAAGGCGCTAGGGACCCATGTGCAAACAAAAATTTCTAAACCTTCAACCCAACATAAAATCCAGCGTGCCTAAAATCCAACTGGCACCGACATACATTATACAGTGTTGTTAGATGAAGGCACTCAATAAATAAAGCAATGTGCAAAAATTAAAGATAATTTCGCGAGGAAACATAAATTGCTTCAACATGTTTAGATAAATAAATGAAAATCAACCATCAATGTAAATATCATAAGGATCCCACCTATCATAGAATCAACATCCTTTATTAAAACTGGCATATCCCAACATTCAATTAATTAATACTAGAGCTCTAGAATGACAGTAACAATTTGTTTTTACTCCCATTCATGTGATCCATTGATACCATACTCACACTAATCAATGACCGACCAACCCGAATTATACATCATTACTAACACCTGGACAACATTTATAAACTCTGTGCAAGAATTAAATTGAGATCGTGGTAGTGGCATTAATAGATAATAAAAGCATCGCATTAATTCAAGCGAATTGTTATTCTAATGCAAGGGAAAACGATTAATCTATTGGGATGGATAAATGCGTTAAACATAAAATAAATCCAATAACCTTTTTACAAGGGAAGGAACTTAAATTAAGAAAAATAGAATTAGGAATTTTACACATAGATATTTTTTGCAGTTACCATGCTACCCAACATCTACTTAATATACCAAAGTGCAGTTCTTTACAATTAAAAACAAAAACGAAAAAGCACCCTTGCCTCTATGAAGACCGCATCCCAAAATACACACAATCCTCATTACCAATTTACACCCAACCATATGACATTGATGGATATGGTATACAACCACAATCGTTAAACATTAATAAAATAATAAAAGACTGTTGTTCCACAATTGAAATGGGTAGGATAGTTGGTTTAATCCCAACTGTCATCATAGCATCCGTTTTTACAGCATTAAATCTTTTATACAGATAGCCAAGGCCACTAATTAATATATCTCCTGGTGATATTCAAAAACTTGTCCCTCTTCATCAACCAAGCTCAACCATTTCATCTTACAGTTGAGTATCGCCTCATGCGATTTCAACCAGTCCATACCAATTACGACATCATAAGATCTTAAGATCGTGACGTACAGGTTGGACCTTGTGAAAAACTCTCCTAGGTTAAGGATATAGCTCGTAACCTTTCCACCAACCTTTTGTTTGGCTCCCAAGGCCATCTCTACGAAGATAAAATCATCCTATTCAATTGTTGTTACCTTAATCCTTTTTAGTGTTGCACTGGAAATGAAACTCTTGGTAGCACCGGGATCTATCAAAATACTAAGGGTATGGTCAATGATGGTACCTATCATCTCGAGAATAGTCGATTGATGCTCTGCCTGGTGGTTATTCACCGCTGCATGAATTCGATGGGCCTTGCCCATATCTCCCATGGTAGTGGGTTCGACTGATTCAGATGCTCTAGTGCTCTTCACCGGGTAGTCGCGCTGGTAGTGTGGCTCCCCACACGTCCAACACCCCTTCTTTGGCCAAGTAGTTCTGGTACCTGAAGTAGAAGGTGACAACACTCTGGCCTGGAATCCTGGTTTGTTCTATTGAATAGGCCTAAATTGTTGTTGTTGTGGTCGACGTTGCTGCTGATGTTGTGGTCCCTGATAAGGTGTCCACTGCTGAGGTATCGTTCACCGAGGTGTAGTGAAAGCAGATCCCCTATGGAAGCCACGATATCCCAATGTATGTCTAGCTTGTGTCTGATGCTGTTGTCCTCTAGAAGACACCTGCCCTGCTGGTCTCGCTAGATTTCTAGTCTGACCCTCGTTGATAAGCTCCTCCTCTGCTATGAGGGCCTTTTGGACAACATCATGCAAGGTTTGAGGCATCAAAATCCTGACCTTTGCATGTATTCTACCGTTAAGGCTGAACATGAACCTGTTGACCTTAATTTTCTTAATGTTAAGGTGCGGAGCATACTAGAGAAACTCCATAAAATGGGCTTCGTACTCGGGCACTATATGAGCATCCTGTCGTAAGGCATTGAACTCATTGAGCTGATGCTCAATGAATTCCTCTGAAAGGTACCTTTCTCGGAATTGTTCCTCGAATAGTTCCCATGAGACATCTTCGATGGCCATGTTCAACTACGGTAGGAGCATCTTCCACCATAGAATAGCACTTCCTTTCAGTTGGAATACCACCTTCCATACCTTCATGTTGGAGGTATAATCGCGAAGTGAAAATCACATCGCCATATTCTTCAACCATGCCTCAGTGGTTGCACCATCCGGGGCACCAAAGAACTTGGGAAATTTGACCTTCTCGAGTTCACGGTGAATGCTACTAGTACTGACTAGAGCGTGCGGTGGACCCTCAGGGGGTGTCGACTTTCTGGCCTCATCTCTGTCCAAACGACTGATTGGTGCCTCATACATGCACTGAAAATATCTCATCATTTTGACCACATCACCAATTTCTATCTACTATGCCTGACAACCTATTCGTCTCCCTAGGGGTTAGACACCTAAAGTGTGGATGCTACTGGAGACGTCATGCCTCCTCCCCTAGCACCCCATCATATGCCTCCGTGACGTCTTCTAATCATGATTACCTGCATGAATACAAGTCAAATCGATTAGCAACATTATAATCAAATCATATGAACGAAAGATGTAGTGATCCCAAGCCATGGGTTGAACTTGCTCTGATACCATATGTAATGACCCCTTCATTACAACTGCAAGCGAAGAAGAAGTGAAAATTGTTTTTTTTTTTAGGAAAAGAAGGCAACGACGACAACAGTTTGACCACACCATAGATGACGAACAAAAGCACGCAACCCAAGCAATAGACAACTATGACACCACGCGCAGGAAAAAGGGAGACCGGGCAAAGCATGCACATAATAACATGAAGGAACGACTACCCACTCGACATAAACATGACCACGCCTATGAGCTAAGGGACAACATCCCCATCCAGACACAATGACCTAGATGAATAAGACGAGAACCTCAAGGCGTGTGAACTAATGTATGAAGGCGTTAACCCATGCACCCAAGTCAACATACGACGCTCAACCACACTCATACAGAAGGCACTGACTCCGACCAAGATGTCATTTGTCGCTAACCGATAAGGCATGCCATGATCCCCTCACCAGGAACCATGTCGTCCCCAGATGAGAGGCGCGACAATAACCCTGGCACAAACCTAATATAAAATGACCAAGACTCAAGACCAACTCATGCACTAGGAGACCGAAATATCTAACACAAGACTACACCCACACCCAAGCATTCGATTGACAAGACTCCGGACGATGATACTCAAGAAAGAAACACAACTGATACGTGACTTTGCCGACACCCCAATCCCTCATCAAGTCTAAACTCGTCAAAATTTTCCATCTAAATAACATTAAGTAAAATCTAACTCGTATGTCTAAATTATTAATTACCCATTAATTTACAATCAAATGACATTAAGTTTAACCAATTTAGCAAGTCTAATTACAATTGTCCATCGTTACCAACTCATTGACGAATCTAAAATAACCAATACTAAACCATAACTACAATTACTATCTAATTAACAATAATTATGATCTGGCTAGCATGTCTAATTATAGATTAGTCATTAAGTTACCATCAAAATAACATCAATTATGAATTAGTTTGACAATTCTTCATTACACTTTAGTCAATAATTTCAATCTAAATAACATCAATTAAAAATCAATCGAAAAGTCTTCTTTAATCATAACTAAGACTGAATTGACAAGTCTAAGTTTAATTAACTTAAGAACTGTCTAAGAAGGAAGTGAGATTGTCTAATCAATCAAGGTTTTCTATTCAAACAAAAGGTTGCAATACAAATTAAAGATTGTTGTGCTCAATTCAAGAATGTTTAATCAAATTTGCAACTAATCACAAGTCTGGCCTAAATTAAATTAAAGGTTGTCTAATCAAATTGAATACTGTACCAACCAAGGTTGTCGAGGGAGAAGTCGTTAAAAAAAAAACTAAAAATTGTTGTGTAGAACATGTCATCCCTTCCCACTTGGCAGCTAAGAGTTGTTATTAAAGGAGCAAGCAATCAACTGGAAAACAATGGGTACACACACCAGCCTTAGATTGCAAATTGCAGAGACTTTACGCCATCATTAAATGAAGATGCAACTGGTAATTGATAAAGGAGCGTTCGAGCTGGCATTAAGCAACAAAATGCATTCCAAATAAAATAATAAAGAAAAAAAATGAACCGTAGTTAACTAAAGGCCGAACGCCTAGTAACACAAGGCAACATGGAGACATGACAATTGGCCAAATTGCTAGGCTAATAAGAAGGAAAAAGTCGTGGGTAAATTCAGCCAGCTCAACCAAGCGCTTTAAATCAGATTTGTGGGAATTTATGGCAAGCTCAGTCTCATTTTAAAAGAAAAACTCGTGGGAATTTAAAACAACAATCGCAGCCTCATTGAAAGGTAAAATTGTGGGCATTTAAATAACAAAGAATCAAATCCTGTGAGAGTAAAATCGTGGTAATTTAATCTGTGTATTAAAACCATGGAAACAAAATGGTGGTTTCTGTAAAGAATTTTTTTTGTGTAACATTCCAATCGTAGTCATAAAATCATGGTAACAACAAACTCAATCACATTTCAATGGTAAAAATCGTGGGCATTCTACAGGAAGACACAGAGATAGTTTCTTGGGCAAATTCGTGGTTAAAATAGGAAAACGCAACATCAATTAATTTGCAATTCGTGGGCATTCACAGGAATCCAACAACAATAAGTTTTCATGCTTAACTCAGTCTTTAACAAGGGAAAAAAATCTCCCAGAATTAAAACAAAATGCAGTCCAGAGAGGGGCGAATTTGCCAGGCAACAAGGTAATCAAAAACAAAAATTCTTAAGTGCGAGGTGTAGTCTCCTTCAAGGGAAAAATTGCCTCAAAAGTAAAAATGAAATACAGACAGAGAATTTAATTCATTGGTCCATTCCCAGGATACCATTACAATGCAGACCGAAAATTACACAACGTTTATCCAAATTCAGTGTACCAAATATGAGAACACAGACTTAGAAATTAAATTGCTTTTCCATTTTTAGGATGCCAACATAAAAACATAGACTGAAATTAAATCCCCCTCTATTTTTGTTTTTACATTCCAGGATACCAATATAAAAATGCAGACTGAAATTAAATATTTTCATTACCAGGACACCAATCCAATGCAGACAAGAGTCAGAGAATGCAAGGATCCAATGGGAAAAGTTATGGGAATGATCCCAGGGATTCTATCAGTCAAGGTGCAGAGAAAAACCAACAAGGACGCAAGATAATCCATACGCAGAGGTCTTTTCTAGATGGCGAAATCAAACGATCAGCCAAGGACAATAACGGAGGTAGACGGATGACAAGAATGTCCTTCTCTCATCATCCACGCACAAAAAGGCAAGGCGTTGAGATCCATAGGTCTATTAACACCGAAGCGATGACCATAGATCAGGCTCCTAGAAGACTGCTCAGGTGAGGATTGATGAGCTAGGGACGAAGGGAAAAAACACCACAAACTTCACAAATCAATACCATGCCGAAAATCGAAGGCCATGGGAAGACCAACATTGAGCTAACGGCTATGGATAAATTCAGTCATCTACTAGAATTCTAAGACAATCAATTTACTTACCCAATCAAACATGTGGATCCAAGCATAAATCCTACTACAATCTACCATGCAAAAATAAAGAAAGTGTATCGTTTCTTGCTCGCCCACTCTGAGTTGTCCCGCGCACTTCGTGCAACTCCCACTTTCCAACCGGTGAGACTTCACCGGTACCTCCTAGCCAACGCTAGGGGTACTCTTCTTCCCCCTTAGCCCCTCGAGCCACAAAGGGGCCACACACACTAACCAGAGAATCAACTAGCTCCCAACTCACCTCGAAAGGTTGAGCTACCACTCCTCACTGAGTTGGGTATCCCAACTCCCACAAGCTAAGTCATTCAAGTAGATATTTCTGCAGTGTAACGTTATGCAACCAAAAAAGATCCAACATCCTTCTCCTCCCTCCATTATATAGAGTTTCGAACCCCCTCACTTTCCCAAAATCTTATTTTATTTAAAGTTTAACAAATTAATTCATAAAAATCCTCCACGTACAAGTGTCACCCATCCCCTTCATTCATCCAAAAACTAATTTATTTAATTAATTAATTACCCTTATTCCCCTCATCCACCTAGAGTCACTCCTAGAATCACTCCTAGGTGTCCCCAAATTCTCTTACAGGTTTTAATGATTTCCCCCCTTATTAATTTGCCAGACCAGTTTAAAATTAGCAAGTTCTTAAATGGTTGATACCTTACTAAGTTGACTTTCTACTTTTTCCCTTGTGTTTCCTTTTTCTTTTTTATGATTCCCTCTTTTCCTAGTTTCCTAATTATTTAGATTTCCCTCTTTTCCTAGTTTCCTAATATTTTAGAGTTCCCTCTTTCCCCTTTTCATTTATAACTCAAATTGGTAGGTGTAGAAATTACCTTTTTCCCTTTTCCCTTTTTAATTAATCAAATTTAAATTATCATAATATAATAAAACAATTATTTATTTCATTTATATATATATATATATTCTCTCTCTCTTTTTGTTAAAAGATAGAGAAAATTCTGCCACTAGTATAATTTAGACCTAGACTTTAATTTTCATGTTGGGCGACATTTTATTAAGGACATAATAATTATGAACATTGGTATATTCATATATTGATATTTATAGTACATAAAAGAGAATTTGGTTTTAAAAATCATATTTAAAAATCTAAGATTGAATTGTATAATATATGGATGGTAAACACACACACACACACACACACACACACACGCACACACACACACACACA